>CALYDF020005651.1:0-14173 GCA_944474145.2 Dicrocoelium dendriticum | reverse complement strand
CCACAACTGCTATAGACACAAACAAATTTTTAAGGGTTAAGCACGGAATTCTCGCTCTTCACACAGCATGTGTTTTATCACAAAGAGCACGATAGGCGGCCAACGTTCTTGAATAACAATTTGTCCCTACCTTCCAAAGTGTGCAAGCAGCTTACATCGTGCCTAGACAGATCAGGTAGTCATAAGGCTTTAACAACATATCGCTTAAATCTATTGCTGAACTGAAAAGGCTGAAGACGTAGCTTCAGCACAGACCCCCGGCGGCAGACGACATTCGCCCGAAGGTATTGAAAGTTGTTGTCTTGAGCGTAGCTGAACCGTAAACAAGACTGATTCAGCAATTTCTTAACGAAATGCAAGTCCCAACGATGTGAAAACACGGAATCATCACTTCAATCCACAAATTTGGTATCCATGCAGAACCAGCATATTATGGCTGGATAGCACTTATTCAGGTGATTGCCAATATTATTGAGTCCATTGTACGTGTGGCGATCGAACATCAGTTGGACAGTAGCAAAACTTGCTTTCCGGAGAAGCACAAATTTCGTGCTACTAACCCGTTGATAGCTCGTGCTTGCTGGACGGAATCTGTGAGTGCTAGTGTAGGATTAGATGCAGCCTACCTGGATCTCTCAAAGCTTTCGACCGTCTGGTTCATCGAATTCTATTGCACCAAATCCAAAATTATGCAATCGGCGATCCCGTTATGGACTGCATAGGAGATTATCTGCTTCCGCGTCACCTGAATGTGTATGTTCGTAGCACCCTATGGGAACCAGTCGAAGTTCAATGCAGTGTACCTCAGAGCTCGGTCCTAAGCCCTACTTTTTGCTGGTCATCATATAGGTCATCGCGATCGCGCTATCTACAAACTGCCTACTACATACCAATGGTCTAAATATATGGCCTGGTATCGCTACTGTGGTTGATCACACTACCCTACTGGATGACTTGGACAAAGAGTAAAAAGCTCCATCGAGACAATGCTGCATTTCAGCTCCATCGCATGCAACGTCTTGAGCATGCGCCATTACAATACTCAAAAATATCAGCGCAGGCCACAAATTCTACAGCGGGCTTCTCCTAAGTGCGATCTCAGTGGGGTCTTGCAAAAAGGTCTGGGTTGTGTGAGGCAGACTGAAAAGGCATCAAAGGAAGCAAACCAACACTTCGGTCATCTTTGTAGATAGCTCGGGAAGATTTACGCTTCAGACGTTCCGAAAATTCTTGCCACCTACGTGAGGCCCCACGCGGTATACGCTATCTAATGCTGACAAGATTATTAGAATCGCCACGCCACTGCACTCGATAAGGCAAAAGCCACTGCGTCGAAGTACCTCAGACGTTGGTCCCGCTTCCCTACCCACTCAGACTGAAAAATCTAAAAATGTACAGCGGTCGATATCGGCGTCTACGGGGGATTTTATAATGATGCATCAGTTTATGCAGTACCCAAACCACAACTGCCACACTCTTTTGAACCTCTGTCAAAACACATATCTAAGATTTCATGAGTTTATATTGGTTACGCGGAACAGCCGATCAGAATGTAGACGAAACGCTTTCTCTCCTAGGTTCACGCCCTGGTACGATTTTTCGGCGCATGCGGTTAGTGCTACGCATTATCCCCATTAAGAAAACGCCCTGACGATACCCCTCCACATTTGCACTACGTGATATGGCCCCGTGACCATCATGTGATGGCAACAATGCACAAAAAACAGTGGACGATGTCATAGCCCTCCTATGTGGCATGCAGGAATAATCGCAAATGTGTTTCTCCGAAACCCATGGTGAGTCATGTAAATTAAAGTTCCTTTTATCGACACCGTTTTATAATTTTCAATTCTTACTCTAACAGGACTTGTCGGCATTTCCTTCTTTGCAACTTAAAACCATTGCGCCACTGAGTAGCATTTCACGGGTGATATAGGTGAATAGAAGCACAATTTCTACGACACTCCAGACGGCAGTATAGTATTGCTGTATTCAAGGGTACCCTTTAATGTTTGTGTTATTGCTGAAAGAACGCAAGATAAAACCATCGAGGATGAACGTGCCCAAAAAAGAAATAATTGTGCATATTCCTTTCAAAGGCGACAGTGCGGCTGATGCCCTGTCCAAACGCCTGAGAGACGCTGTTGAAAAGACCTACTTCGCGGCTCGCCTACGCATAGTATTTTACAACAAGCCTTTATTCGCAAAACCTTTGAAAGACAGGCTGCCTCTGGTGACTCGATCAATGCTTGTTTATCTTTACTCGTGCTCCTGTGGGGCACGATACGTGGGTCGTACCACGAGACGCCTATCTCATAGGATTCGCGAACACATCCCAAAGTGGTTTTACAAAGGCGAAGCGAGGTCCAGCAACAGTTCCATCTTATCTCATCTACTAGAGTGCAATCACGCAGGAACGGAAAATGATTTTAGAGTCATCTATACTGTTCCTGAACGTTTCACGCGCGGATTCCGGACGCATCTTCTGTCTATTGCGGAAGCTATCTACATCCGCCACCTCAAGCCAGAACTGTGCGTACAAGAACAGTTTGTACGTCATTTGCTTCTACCGTGGCCTACAACTTCGGCTATGATTTCCCCTGTACACACTTCCCACTTCCAATGACCCTGTGATTTATTGATTTGTACCCGTGAAATTAAACATTTTGTTCAATACGTAGCCCAATCCGGCACATTTCGCACTTTTTCCTCATCATGTAATGTTTGAGTCTGATGAGAATTACCGAAAAGAATTCTTTACTCAGATTCTGCCTCGATTGATTCATTCTAATAAATGGGAATTTTTGGATTGCTGAGGAGCAGCATTCCCCGTGATTCAGTCAAGTTATTGCTGAATTGCCGTAGTGAGTCCCACACATAATTTGGATTGTTCATAATTAAGTATGCCGTTATCAGACCGCCTCGTAATCGGCGCCATCGTCCTTATCTTTTGGCTGTACTCATGGAGACCAAGGGATTTTTAACTTACAGTGCTGGATTCCACTTTTATTCGGAATTATTCTGAAATACGTCATCGCTGTGTGCTTTCTGCACCATTATATTTGGTGTATCTTCAATCTATGCTATGTATTGTTGGATATTCTTTGGTTTATCCCGGAGATAGCATTGATTTGCCCAACTGCCCTCTGCGTCCGCCATTTTGGTTCGTTCCACAGTAGGTGGTCATCATGACCACCACAACGGTAACCAGAAACGAAGTAATTTGTGCTAATCAAACATGTGCAAAGGTAGTAAATATTGGGTTGAATTGTACAAATTGAGTAGACCAATATCATTCGAAATGCCTCGTCAGTAGAACCGAGATAAAGGAATACCATGCGCCGGGTTCCCTTTGGCTCTGTACGAAGTGTACCACAGTTTCATTAATAAAATGCATACTAGCGTCAAGAAGGCGCGTCATTCTTGTCCCCGAAACTGAACATCGTTTGAATGCAAAAAAGTTGCTTCGCTCTAGGTGACAATAGCACATCCTGCATCTCCCCCGTTCCCCCAAATGCTGCCACGAAACCAAGGTAAAGGGCCAGGCGTTCACACGGCCACGCAGTCTTAGAAACCTTGGGAACCACGAACCAAGTAGTTTCCATGACCAACAGAATTATTCCCAGCCCCAACGCCTACATCTCTTATCCAATGTATCGACTGAGGCAACATCGGTAACAGCCGCGATTCCGATGGACCAACGAAGTCCGAAGCGCTCTAAAGACCGATCCACCTACGCAAACGTTGCTGCTCGGGATAACCAAAGTGCAACCTCATTAACCTCACCCACTACAGCCGAAAACCGGCACAAGGATCAGGTACAACCTGCAGAAACGTCAATAAAACCCTTGATAACCATGCTTTCCACACCACCGAAGACCAGGCGGAACTACGGGGCCTAGAACATTAGTTGCACCAACGTTCCTGAGTCCAAGGCAAACTGCTTAAGGGGGAAACATCTGTAGGATTTAAAGCAATAGAATTTCCTTTTTGATAGAAACTTAGTCCAAGCCAGGCGACTAATTTAGTACGCATTATTAGATATCTTACCGCGATTCGTTACAGGAAGTCCTGGCTAATGCGAGTAACACTGGGATCAACAGCTGATGTCGGGACGATGCGCTTGTCGACATACCGACTGCAGATTGAAAACAGTGGAATAGGTATATTTCCAGACGCTCCATGCAGCGAAAGCCAAAGAGACAAACGTAATGCAACCGACCGCTATATGGAGAGTAGCAAAATTATTATTTTCTTTTTATGGCGTACCGGAGCTGCCGACAACCATCAAGGAAGGTTGGCTAGACTAACCACCTCCTAGTAGTGCCAGTTGGGTGGTTCGGGTTTAATCCGTTCCAGCAAATAGTTCGGCGGCTGTGTTCCAGGACGTGGTGGGTTTTCGCCTGGCAAGCGTTAGCTCTATAAAAGGCCACATATATTCGCTTAATAAAACTGTGACGTGGCGGATGTGATTCGCCAAATAGAGTCACTGCCCCGTGGATGTCCGGATAATGCTATCCAACCCACGGACATCATTCGTTTATTCGCAAATTCCTTACGACATCCAACCGTCAACATGCAGAACATACTTAAAAGCACAGGCAATACAGTTACCTAGAGAACAATTACATACGTATTTATACCCGTACACTTACATTCACTTTTATATAAAACATATATTTTGTGCATTTTTGACCACACTTTGTTTTGTTAACATGATCAGGCCTATAGAGGTGTGCCTCGCGTTGTCGAAAATAAAAATTTTATTTATTTAAAAAGTTTTATTTATTTAAGATGCCCACGCTCATGACCAGGCAGAATGGCTTTAAATCCATGAAGTTATCTGCGCGGGCGACGTCATCCTTCACTCAATTACACGATTATCCGTTTTACCAAATTAGAGAGGCAGTGGTCCGAAGATCCTGTAACTAACAGTGCACTCACTCCAGATGGCCGTGAACTTGATCCGTATGTAGCAGTTACTACGCAACACACTTCCTTCAGAACTACGACTGAAGACAGCAGTTAGAGAGCCGCAGCCACCCGCTGTTCTGGCGGAAACGACATCACCCGTAACGCGATCTATCTACTTCGGCGATTTAAAAACCTGTGCGCCAAGACCCGTAGCTCTCGAGAAGGTTGCCAGTGGACTACATACCGGAGGTGCAAGTGAGACCAAAAACAGTGTGCATTCCTATCGAGACTTGGCAAGTCCCCCCCCAAAAAAACGACTAGGTGCGGGCCTCTCCTCGGTCGGCACAATTCCACACCATTCATGTGCTCTTAGGCAACAGCCGATGACAACCGAGAAACTCAAAGTTTACTGACTAAAGTTGTCGAAATGCCGCTGCCTCAAGGATCAAATGCCTGCGACATCATCGCTATAATGGAGACATGGTTATCCCTTGACATAAGTGACGTGGAGACCGCACTGCCGGGCATGTGCACTGTTTGGTACGACCGACCCCACCGAGATGGAAAGGTGGCATTGTATTTCCGCAGCAACCTCCAATGTGAGCACATATAGGATCCGGTCAGCACGGTACAGGTTTCTCTTTTGTGCTGTGTACACTTAAATGGCGATGACACTTGCCAAGTGCCGGTCAGTTACCGCCTTCCTTCCTCCACGCCCGAGATGCACTTCTATCCGCGTCCGCAATAACGAGGGTGATAAACACAACTTACTGTCATATTCTCCTTGCTGACGATTTCAATTACATGCTCTGGAATCCAAAGCAGCTCCAGGAGAACAGTATAAGGCAGATCTGCAAGAGTTTGTCTCCATTTACCTGCTATATGTCCACATCAACAATTCTACCTGACTCCTAGTAAAGATAAGCCGTCAATACTGGATCGAATATGCATCAAAGAAGAACTAATGAACGAGAGGGTGATCGTCGACGTCCTCTTGGGCCGTAGCGATAATGTAGTCCCACTCTTTTAACACAATGATTGTGCAGAATATCCCGTGGAAATTGCCGGCGCAAGAAATGATTATACGCTACGACATCTTAGCTCGACTAGGCGAGCCAGCCAACTGAATCACTCTGCCAGGCCAGGCACCAGCTATTGTATGGGGACATTTCGTCAGCCAGTTTAACACTCTGGTTGCCAAAGCATCGGCGACTAAGACCTTTCGCCCTAGAAAAGTGGTCTCGTTACTGCGATGCAGGGCACGCAATTGTATAGCGGTGTGAATGGCGGCCTGGCATATCTAAAACTCTTGCCGAGCACCGAAAACTGGATGGCGTATGCCACCCAACTTAACCATTGTACTCAGTTTTTTCGCGAAAATAGCATGTCGTACCAGCTAAAGTTGGCGATATACATAGCCTCAAATCAAAAGCTTCTGTATCAACACGTCACAGGTCTACAAAAGACGAAACGGGAAATTCTTCCTCTTCAAGCATCGGACGGACCCACACGGACACCGAAGGAGGCAGCGAATACCCTGCGCCTACAATATGCTGGAAAATTTCAGTGTAATCAATGCTAATGTTTCTTGGACCCAAAACGCACGCGCGTATCCTTCACGGCAGAAGATGCGGGAAAAGCTGTTGAGTATGTGCAAGCAAAGCTCTCGTGGAGTTGCCACTATACACTTGAAGTCGCTAGCGGCGGTAGGAACTTCTAACCGAGCTTTTGGCTCGATTCTCATAACACCGTTTTAACCATAATTACTTGCCTGAATGTGGAAACACGGGATGATTATCCTTATTCAGAAGGGTGGTAGCCGTTCCAATTCAGCCAACTACCGTCCCGTAATCATACTACCGCTTCCTTCAAAGATTATGAGATCTACTGTTACTGATGCGCTAACGGCCTAGCTGGAAGAATTTAACTACCTCGCAGCGGAACAGCATGGATTCCGACGAAATCGCTCGTATACTACCAATCTACTACTAGCGTGTCTCAGCTGTACTGAAGCTTTAGACACCAGTGTAGGATTCGATGTGATTTTTCTTGACTACTCAAAGGAGTTTGACCGGTTAAACCATGACACTCTGCTCTTCAAACTTTAGATTTTGACACTACAGCTTCTTTCCTAGGATGGATCGAAAGCTTTCTTCTACACCGGCTCCTGGAATTTTTACTTTTCAGATCCCATCCGAGCAGAATGCGGAATAGAACAGCGATCGGTACTAGGACCTGTTTTATCAGAAGAACGTGGATATGACAGATGTATACTGCAGGAGGCAAGTAGAACGTTCAACCGATCAGAATGGAAAAATGGACTCACAGATATCCGCTAATCGGTCATTCGGCGTTGCTCGAAGTTCAGCCAATCAGGATAAGCCTAGGGTAGCGAACCACAACACCACTCTCCCCATTGAAAACAACTTCCTTCATGCGGGTTGATATCGATCAACTGGATTTGGTGTACGGCTGGACCGTGGAGCCAGCCGAGGCGGATTTTTACACGTGTTTTAATGAGAAATCGTGGCCAGTAAAGTTGCTTTGTAAAGCCGACGGTCGTTGGAAATCAAGCCACTTTCCAATCGATATGTCCCAGAGCCACGTGCATGCGTGATTCTCAACGGTGCACTCAGAGTTGGATAACTCTTTACGGTACATCTATTTTTAATCCGAACAAATGATCCCGGCTGCAGTGGAATTGTGGTTTTACCGTACGATTGTTGATATGTAGCTATACGGTTTGGCCCTTCTGGACTTCTCGTCAGAGCATTGAGAAGACATAATTTGCGATATGTCAATATTTCAATTCTTCTCATCAGTCGCAAACACAATACAAGCGGAATGCATAGACGCTTATATACAGGGAAAAATTGGCACACCAATCAATATGTCAAAATCATGGCCACGGTAATCCAATTGATTGTTTCAATAGTTTCAGTGAACACAACACAGGTTGATAAGCCTTAACTAGCATAGCCTCACTAATTGCCAAAATCATCGGTTTGTCGTTGCGTACTAACACCTTGAAAGCCGTCTCCAGGTTCACTTGATGTCCAGTTGACAAGAGTAGCTTTGTGACAGATGATGCTGAGCACCGGTTCAGCTACGGATCCACCCCGTTTTGTTGCGTCAGCAGTTGTTCCAACACCTCGGCGCCCGATTATGTGTATGCACAACTCACCGTATCACAATGTTGCGCGGTGGCTAGCGAAAATGTTGGAGCCGGTACGCAAACTCCCGGCCACGTATTGTCTAAAGGACTCCTTTGCATTAGTCGAGACACTGGAACACGCGTCGCTGGGTGCTAAGCACATGTACTCAATAGCCGTCGACTTCCTATTCACAAACATGTCTCTACGTGAGACGGTTGACAAAGTGTGTGGTTTCATCATGAGTCAAAATATGTCTGTTGGCCTGCCCCTGGATTATTTGTGGGATATGATCTTATTATGCACCACAATTATACGGTTCGCGTTTGAGGGGACAACATAGAAACAGATCGACGGCGTCACTATGGGTAGCCCTTCGTGACCAGTAGTAGCAGGCATCTTTCTCGGCTTGATAGAAAGACAAGTTACTGCCAGCCTTGGTGAACAATGGAACAATGGAACAATGGTTAATTACGGGTAAAAAAGCATCGCTTAACAAGTCCCGTGGGATGGAAATTATGGCAAAATCAATTGCATGATAAAGTGAAAAGCGTTGTGGTGGACTCTCCATAGACTTATGTGGAATAGCGGAGATATTCGAGTATTAAACGTATAAATCCATCAATCCATTGGTTAAACGTTTGGCAAGACACCGTTTGATTGCGTTTTGTAGCCCCTGGCTAACAAGTCATAAAGTGAAATGTAAGTGAGACAATGCATCGTTAACACGTTTTTTAAATATCGCCAGATTGGTTGCAGAGACGAAAAAATTAGGGAGAGCGTTCTAAGGCTGACACACGCGGAGAGAAAAGAAATTTCTACGGCATTCAAGCCGGCTATAATGAATTGTCAGTTTCAGAGGGTGACCTCTTAGTTTAGTGTTGTGGTTCCATTCCAGCAGCGGACGGCAAATGTGGTTTGGGTTCTTCAGAATCTGGTAAACCATTATGAGATCCCCCCGCACAAGCCGATATCGACTGCTGTACATTCTTAGAGATTTCAGTCTAAGCTGATAGGACAGATGAAAGAGGCCCCTGAAGTTCTTGGTTGTTCTTCGTTGAGGAGTCTCGAGAGCAACGAGATCCTGTTTCTGCCACGGCTGCCACGCCTGAATAGCATATTCCACATGAGGTCACACGCAGGCGCTAAGCATTTGGGGAAATATTGATGGTTCAAACCGACCGAAGGCTCTGCGAAGAAAGCCGGTGTTGATTTCCGGTTCTCGTCGCCTTCTCTGCCTGTTTTGAACATCCGTGATCTTCCTGTACCAATACACCCAGGTCACGCTCCTGAGAAACATTCGCCAAGGTGTAGTCTCCAAGCTTGTAAGCGCTCACCGGCTGGTGACGCAGATGCATCACTTTGCACTTAGCCATGTTCAATTGAAGCTTGTTCCGCTTTGACCATCCGTAAATGTAAGCTAGGTCATGTTAGAGCAGATCCTGATCTGCCTTGTTACTAATCGCCCGCCATATCTTGACGTCATCGGCGAAAAGCAGGAAGCTTCAGGAGATGACTCTTGCCAGGTCGTTGATAAACACCAGGAATAAACGCGGTCCCAGCACTGAGCCTTGTGGGACACCACATTCCACCTCAATTGGGTTAGAGAGTGATCCACTAACACGTACTTGAAGCTTACGTTGGTAAAGGAAGTTGCCAATCCAACCAAGTACAGGATCTCCGATTCCGTAACTTTGTAGTCTTTGAAGTAGGATGCGGTGATCAAGGCGGTCGAAAGCTTTGGAGAAGTCCAGATAGATGACATCGACTCCGACTCCGTTATCGGCCACTTCCGTCCAACTACCTCGTGCAATCAGTAGGTTGGTGGTGCATGACCGGTGTTGACGGAAGCCATGCTGTTCCGGTACCAAAATGTTGCATTTTTCCAGCTAATCCATTAAAGCCTCAGCGACGACTGCTTCCATCACCTTCGCGAGCACAGGGAGGAGAGTCACTGGAGGATAGTCACTGGAGGATAGTTTGCAGGATCGGAATTGCTACCGCCTTTAAAAATAGGGGTTATAATGCCACACTTCCGCATAGCGGGGACTTGTTGTTCATCAAAGCACCTTTGGAAGAACTGTGACAGTGGTTCAGCTAGCTTGGTGGCCGTAGCCTTCAGTGTCTTCGGCCGGATGTTGCCTGCTCCTGGAGAACTGTGCTCACGCAGTGAGAGTAGCTTCCTCAGCACAACTGATGGGTTGAAAATAACATTTGTAAACAATGGTGTCGGTAATGTGCTTGATATTATGGGACAGCTAGATGTTGCGAGTTCAAAAATTGGGGCGTATTGCAGCTGCAGGGTATTAGCTGCTTCTTCGGCGCTTTGTACTCTACGTTGTACAAGCGGTAGGTGGACAACATCCCAGTCTTCACCAGTAACGAACATTTTGCGCAGCTGTCGACAGTTCCGAATTCAATACATACAAAACTATCAGTGTCCTATGAGTTGGAGCAACCCGATAGTCTGCCATTTTTAGATATACTAATTGCAAGGCAACTTGTAGCTGGCAGTACCTCCATTTTTCCAGCTTTGCTCCGATCGCATACAAACGTGGCCTAGTGAAAAAGCTCTTCTACGTCGCCAGAGTTATACCGCTACATCCGCAACTGCCAGGCCAATCTGGAGAGGTTCGATGAGAAAACCAGGAATGGCTAAATTATTGCCACTGTAACTCCAGGATGGGTGAGCGGTTGGCCGTAAAATGTATTCAGTTAATTAACGTTTGTTGAAACTGAAGAGCACAATAGTAACAGGAGAGGCAGAATCCAATTCGAATTCTAGCGGAAGAACACCTTTGTTCGTAGGCAATAAGACAGTTCGAATATCTGCTGGGGGGTTCGTTTCGACAACAGGTATCATGACATCTTCCAAGTTGCTGACGTCAGCAGTTATTGAGTAAACACTTTGCTCGCTTGAATTGTCTATGTCGTGCTAGGGAACAGAATGCTGTTCACCGAGTGCGATGCGTTAGGATCGGCGACAGTGAGCAAAGTGTCCAATTTTTCATAGATTTTGCATGTGAGTCTGCGGGCTGGACAACATGTGAAGTTAACCTTGTGAGAGTTGCTACCACAGGGGTAGCAGGCTGTTTTACGACCTGGTGAGAGATGAGTAGACTGCATTCTTTCCACATCGGTCAGTTTAGTTGCACAAAATTCTTTCGCCTGCGGAGCAACCTCCAAATTCATTCTGGTTAAATCTCAGGCTCGATCAAAGATCAGAGTTCTGACGTCTTCCTGTAACAACATTTCAAGTGTACGGTTAACAGCAACTCCAGAGATCAACTGTTGCTTCAGCATGCATCGTTCCATCTTTTTCCGCGGAAAAGACGTGTACTCCCAGGGCCGCACTGCAATATTAAGTCTAGTATTGAAATCATTCAGAGATACACCTTGTTACGGCTGCATTCAGGGGAAGAGGTACCTTGCTGTGAACAGGTTCATTTGGGGGCCCCAAATGTGATCGATAACTTTGAATGCAGCATGGGCTGATTTGTATTCCTCGAGGTTCAGGTCATCAAACTGTCGTTGCCCGTCCTCTCCGAGAAAGTGACGAAGAAGTTGTAACTTATATTCCTCGTTGATTGGAAACTTTAGTTCAGTATTAACATCCAACTAATTCTGGAAGTAACTTTTTCAGTGTAGCCAGGTGTCTGACGTAGGTTTGTTTCCACAGTCAGTCCAAAGTGTAGCTGGAGGTTGTATTGAAAGATTTACGCATGTATACACAACGCCACTGTTGTATCAGAGGATCATAGTGCCCCATGCTGGGCTGACGTTGCCTTCTTGATGCTTCTTCATCGCAGTTGGGCTAAAGCAACTTACACTTAAACTAGGTATTTTTACTCAGCACTATTTTCATTCCACTATATTTGGTTTGTTCTGCCTATCTGAATAAGTTTCTATTAACTGGTTACGTTGCTTACGCAATTTCCCTTGTCTTCAGTAACTTTGTATCTTTTGTAGAATTTTTAAGTAACTTGTGGACATTTCTTACTTATCGCGGATTCATTGCTAACCAACGTTCTTCATATGCTAATTTAGCGAAGGGATATGCCACCGTATCTGTACGTATTATTGGATTTATTTTATTTCATCTTGTCGTTTCAAGTGATTGGCTGTTGCTTGATATCCCCATGTGGCTGCGCTTGACGTGCATGTTGACAAGGTGCCTACCTGTCTACTACCCACAATCTCGTCCAAACTGGCTCCAGGAGACAGTTGGTCATTGCTGGTGGGGACAGGGTGCACGGTCCTTGTGGCCGTGTTAGGATCAAAGAGTGGTTCCACGCACTCAGTGTGGAGCGAACTACGGTCCAGCCACCGCCTTGTGTGCGTTTGATTCCCCAACTACAGCGTGCTTGTGTTTACCTGTGAAGGAGTTGGGCCGGCTCCGTTGATGAAACATGGCTCTCATCCACATACCTCCCGGTCTTATCCCATCGGGTTTACACTGACTATGGGGTGTGTGGTTGGAGCTGTGGGTGGTGCAGCGCGAGCCATCCATGGTCCCTCTGTAGGCGCAGGCGTCCTGCGGCTGGCTAGAGTGACAGGCAAATCCGAAACCGGTTGCTGCCAACCAGATGTAACAGACCTATACTGAAGTAGGCGAGTAGAACGTACAATTGACCAGAATGGAAAGGGCACAGATGTCTGCTAATCGACCGCTCAGTGTTGAGCGAAGTTCAGTTAATCAAGATAAGCCTAGGATAGCGAATCACAACACCACCGAGATTATTTTCGACACATGCTACCTATGTCCTACGACTCATAAGCTCGAACTGCCTGCTTTATGCCGATAAGATCAAGGTGTTGAGGGTGCTCAATACACCGGAAGATATCTCACACTTTAAGCTGATCTGTATAGGATATACGCGTGGTTAATCCAAAATTTATTTCGGTTCAATGTTAACAATTGCAGTGTGCTGGACTTACGACACAATTTTGTGTACTCCTTCAAACTCGACAACCAGGAGCGTGAAACGCCTTCTGGCGAGAATGATCTCGGAGTTTTGGTCCAATGTCGACCTTGGATATTCCATTCATGCTGAAATTGCATCAAGAAGGGGCTTTACGGCTTGTGGACCTACTGAGGCGTGCATTCGGTGGAATCGACCCATCGATTTTTCCACAAATTCTCCTCTCATATATACGGCCACATGTGGTATAGGCAATACTGCTCTGGCAGCCATGTCTGAGGAGAGACCTCACCGCCTTGGAAATACCTAAAACCGGGCAACCAAAAAGGTGAAGGGTCTGTATACTTTGCCGTGGCAACCCTGGTTCAAGCACCATCTCACCGCGCTCGATACGGCACAACGTAGGGCAACGAAGAGCGTCAGAGGTTTGACCAGCCTCTCCTACCCACTCAGGCTGAAGACCCTCAAAATATACAGTGGACGTTATCGGCGTCTAAGGGGCGATCTCATAATGGTGTACCTGATCCTGAGAAACCCCAACCACCCATGCCGTTCCCTTCTAACACTCAGTCAAAACACCTCGCTAAGAGGTCACCAGTTTAAGTTAGTCACGCAGTACAGCCGCCTGGAATGTCGGCGAAACTATTTCTCCCTTCGAGTGGCACAGCCTTGGAACGCCCTCCCGGAACATATAATTAATGCACCCACCCTATCCCTTTTCAAAAAAACCTTGACGAAAATCAGTCACATTTACACTACGTGCTATAGCTCATGACCACCAGATGCTGGCACTAATGCACAACAGACAGGGGATAGTGCCATAACCCTACTCGAGAATGAGTCATTCCAAACGTCTTGCACGAAATTTGATAAACGTTACTACTATAGAAACTGGATTACTGTATCGTGTTGACCCAAGATAGTTGCACACGAGTAAGCGTTTTCCTTGCTATCCTTTTTATTTTTCTCGCCTATGATGTGAACAATAACCACTCACCTGTTGCCTTGTGTGCGTACATTCCCATTTCAAACTCCATTTATACGACAGTGCAGTTACATCTGCAAGTGCCTGAACTGACGAATCTATTATCCCATCGCTATCCTTTTTTGTCACGCTAAACACCCTACGGGACATGTCAAGCACCTACCTTTTTACCCGTTATAAATCATTGTTCATTGTTTATT
>CALYDF020005650.1:0-14177 GCA_944474145.2 Dicrocoelium dendriticum | reverse complement strand
TATCTATAGTGCTGCTACCCGAACGGAATCAGCATTGATCTTCCGCTACGTTAGGTTTCACAACCTCACTGACGAGGCGGTTGAACAGGATTCGGGCAATCACCTTGCCCACACAACTCAGCAAGTTGATGCCACGATAATTCGTGCAACCTTGTTTGCGCCCTTTGACCTTGTACAATGGTAGTACAAAGGCATCATTCAGCTCAGCAGACACCTCATCCGCAATCCATACCCCTTGCACGAAGTGGTGCAGCGCAGTCAACAACGCGGGACCGCCGTGTTTCAATACTTCAGGCAAGATCCCAGCAGCCGCAGCACACTTGTCGTTTCGTAGCTAAGCAAGTGCTCTCTGCGTCTCATCCAGTGTCGATCTGTCCACCAGACTCGTCTTCACATCGTGTTGCTTGATGCCGTCCAAGGTAGGCCAGCCGATGGCCGAACGATTGTGCAAGAGACAGTCAAAGTGTTTTCGCCAGACCTGCATTATGGCGGCAGTCTGCGTGCAGGTAGCGCTTGAACTACCATCGATCAGCATCCTCAGCGGCTCCAACCTCGGTCCATACACCGCCTTCAATGTAAAATAATCCTTGTGTTGGCGGCGTTCGGCGTAGCATTCCATCCGCTTCGCCTTCTCCCTCCACTATGCATTTTTAATGCGACGGAACTCGCCTGTCAGTCTCCGTCGAAGTTTGCGAAACTGACTACTGTTCCCCAAGTCACTGGATTCTGTCACCTGTGCAACAAATGCTTCATTTTTCCCCAGCACCAATGCGCCAATCGTCGCATTTTTCTCATCAAACCAACCAGGCAGCTTACAGTTTGCTTGCCCGGTGGTCCCTTTGTCAGCAACTATCACCTGGTCCCGAATGTGGTGTCACAGATCGCCCAATGCGGCTATGCATTCCACCTTACACAGGCGGTCAGCCAGCGCCTTCTCCAGCCCAGTAAGTTTCGCCCCGATACCGAGGGAGAGGGTTTTAAATTTAAGCCGATTCACGGCGGGAGTTCAACGCGTAGATTTACAAAAATATATGTACATTTTTGTCCGCACCATCTTGTGATCGGTGCCACACAGCTCCATACAACACACGTGTCAAGCGCACTTCCCGCATATCACGCTGACGTACGATGACGCGGTCAAGCAGGTGAGCGTGACCACTCCGTGGGTGCGTCCAAGTTGTTATATCCCTCGCGCTCAGTGCAATCCGAGTGTTCGTGTTTGTCAGGCCGTGAGTGGCACACAGTGACAGCAGCCTATCGCAGTTCGCATTCGCTGAACCAACGCCATGCGGACCGATAACATCTGTCCACATTGATGTATCACATCTAACGAGCGCGTTGAAAGGACCCAGCAGAAATAGTCGGTCGCTCTTTGGCATGGACCGTATCACGGAGGGTAGCTGATGGTAGAATTGCGCACGCGTGTCATCAGGATAACACAAGGTCAGACCGTACGTGTTAATGAAAGTGGCGAACTTACCTCTTCTGAGTCGTGGGCTGACCGTCATCAGTCGCGCGCTGATGCCCGTTGGTTCACACACCAACAGGCCATGGAGGCGATCGGATATGGCAACTCCGACCCCATGATCACGTGATGCTGAGGCGGCGTTGCCCATCCAGTAGAATGGGTAGCCAGCACCTGCTACATGCAGCTTACCTTGCTCAGCGTGCCGGGTTTCACTGCGCGCTGCAATATCAATGTGGTAGCGAGCCAGTTCCATCGCGACGAGTGCAGTGTGTCGCTCGGGGCGCTCACTGGAGTTCCGGTCCAGTAGTGTGCACAGTTCCAGCATCCGATTCTGAGTGCTTCGCGTGCTGGAATACGATTGCATTGGTGGGCAATCGCACGCGAGGTGGTCGTTGTGCTTCGGAGGTTGGCTTGATGGACTCCACCCAATGACTTTGGCTCAATAGCCTGACCCCCATGGCGGTGGGGAGCAGATCCAGCTCGGGAATGTGATTGCAGAGACACATTGGGATCTGCTTGACGACCGTCACAAGCAGCCTTTGAGAATCTGGAACTGTTTATATATGTTTTGCTACCGTAGAACGATACGCAACTGCGACCACGGCCAGACGCAGGTGGGTTTTGGCGGGTTTGCACCAATTTGACCAGATGCTGCCTGACGTGAGGCGGGCAGTAGAAAACCATTGAACACCCGAAGATGCCCTCCCACCGTCAGAAACAATGCGTGGCGCTCGTGTTCTACGCCAACCGAGCTGTGAGTTTATAACTCGTAGACCTGTTGTCTCCCATGGCTAGGTTTTACGGGAAGTAAGCCAACGACCACTTCCTAACCTCCGAAGAGGATAGACTAGGTTACTGACAGGGCGCCCACACCTGACAGGAGAAAAACTCGGGGCATCAACCAAAGCCTTCAATTAAGTGAACACCCAAATACAGCGGGTCTAGCACATGGTCAGTTCACTGACTCATGCGGATTGGTGTCCTGGATCTTAGCGGGGAGCAGGGCGAAACCCAACTCCCACCCAGCGGTCGCCACGAAGAGACGCCCACGACATGATCAAATGGCACAACGGTAGCAACCGTGAGTAGACCATCTGTCAGGATCTAGCCACCACCAGCCTCAGCGCACCATAGGCTCTCCCGCATAAAGATGATACCTAAATGTATATTCTGTCTGGTGGCAAACGGTCTCATCAGAACCGTGGTAGAAAATAAGCGAAATGTAAAATAAATAAAATGCCATTTGTTAGTTTTACACACGGCAATGTTTAGTTTGTTTCGTTTGTAACTTTATGTGCTCTATTGGTCATAAACGTAGTGCTTGATGCGCAGCACAACACTGGTACCACCGATGCCTGTGATGGATTATAACAAAACCGTTTTCAGCCACTGCGGGTCAGTGTCGCGTGGTCCTCAGTCTGAAAAGCGGGCGGGTCGAACTAATGGTTAGCTTGAGGTTGTCTTCTTTATGTTTCTTCATGTCATTCGTTGTCCAACGCACTATGAGGAAAGCGATAGGCCGGTATAAACAATACCCCGCCGAGCCAACGTGTGCGGTATCGTAAATTTATTTGGAGGCAGGCGCTGTTTTCCCCAAACATTTGGTCCCGGATTTCGGCGTTGCTTATATACTATTTCCACAATACAAGTATTAACTTTTACAGACATACTGCCAAAAGCTGACGATCGCTCCAGGCTTTCGCGGCATATATATTAAGTCACAGCCGTACAAGAGGTACAAACATGGTACACGTTATCCTTGAGCTCGAGACTGAAATCACGGTGGCGCCGTACTTTTCTTGATTTGAGGAATGCAAGGCGTTCCTTTGCTATTCGCACTGAGACCTCGTTTCAAACACCGCCACCAGCCGTGATAAAACTCCCTAGATAAAGGAGGCAAGGGACTTCTTTCAGAACGTCCACAATACTTGTGAGGGAGGTGCACATACCTGTTAATCCTGGTAAAGTGCCTCACATTTAGCTGGGGGAAATACTGAGCGTACTTCGGCTCCCTCACCGCTGAGCGATTCGAAGCACAACGCGCGAGTTGTGGATCATCCCCAAGCGAGGAGAAATCATCGGTTTAAGCAACATCCGCAACTCTATCGCGAGAAAGAAGCTTAAAGTACCAAGTTTGGATATCAATAATCGTTGGAGGACATCTTCAGCGGCAAGACGGAAGAGAACGGGGAAATAGGGCAGCTTTTGAAAATGTTGCTGCGTATATATATATATGCTGCATGTTGCATCCACGAGCATGCACGCTGTGGATTCTCATTCTGCCGTTGCGAGCATTAAGGTATCACACGTATACCCGAGATTGGCATGTATTTCGACTTCCCATTCACCTTAGGTCAGTTAACTTACTGTTCCCACGGCATTCTGCCCTGCAACTGACGATCCCACATCATTTTCCCGTTAGACATGCGCATTATGTAACCAGTCCCTTATGTACATATATATGGGCATATCCCAGTGTCGCTTGCCTATATGTATTACATCCGCTTACCACGTTACTTACATATTTGCTTACAGCCATTTCCGTTCTTGTCCACCTATTTTCCGGGGCGCGCTAACCTTTGTGCCTAGTATTTACGCAAACACGCACTCACATAGGAGCATGTGGAGTAAGCATAATATGCATTTTCCATTCACCTTATGAGAATCAGTCTTCATATACTCCCTTAAAAAGGCTTCGCTTCATTTTCTGGTTAACAGAAGACACTATTTACTTATCCAATAACATAGGTCCACTTTAGGCCCCATTTATGCAGTTGGAAAAGCCGGACACTTGCTGTCAAGCTTACAGTTAACTATAGCACTATAAAGGCTACAGGACACGGATTCCTTTATACAACTGCTACTCGTTTATTTATACCAGTTACAAATTAATTACCTACAAATCAATATCCTACGCTGCCACTATAATCTTAGCTGTGCCGGTTGATCTTGGCCCACAAACCCGTTCCCTCCAGAAGTGTGGGTCCAGGCTCCGGTTGAGCAACAGTCCGTATTCGAAAAACCGCGGTTGGCGGACTCGACCGACCCTTTACTTAGGTAGTGTTGCAGTCATGACAACAGTTCGTATTTCGTGACTACCGCCATTGCCTTTTAGTCTCTGCTTTCAACACGTACATGCCTTAACCTTCAATATCACACAAAGCCATTATTCCTCAGCTAACCTAAGCTGCATTACATATTTAAGCGCAAGCCAATGTTTATACCACTCCTCTTCCTCACATTGTCGAATGTACGCATGGGCTGATATTTATGATACTCTTAGCCTCACCATTGTAGGGCACGTTCCCTACAAATGACGAACAACTTTAAATTTGCGCTTGTGCATTGGAGGCACCAGTTTGTATTACTATTAAATACTAATCCGCGACGGTGCGCGAAATTAAGCGAGGATAGCAGAAGGTAATTGAAGTCGGACATAGCTGCTCTATCCGGTAGGCTACAAGAAGACGCGGACGGATGAAGTGAGACAAGAGCAAACACGTGAAGGCGGGAACTTAAACGCCGGTCATTTGTCGAGCCGGATTTCGGCCAACATGAACGGACTGTAAAGAAGATTAAACCAAGAAAGTTTAACGTACAGTTTGTCAAAAGTGAAATGGCACATAAAAGATAATATTTATCTTTTGGGACGCCACACTTCATTTGCTAATTAAGCGAAGAGCTATGTCGGCAAGGCCTCATGCTTTAATTCGTATGCTATATTTACTATTGTCATTTAAAATGCTTGGCTGTTATTTAGCATCCCCGGTGCGGCTGCACTTGCTGTGCATTTTGACCTGGTGCCTGCCTGCCTATTACCCACTACCTCTTCCAAACAGGCCCCAGGCGACGGTTGGTCGTCGCTGAAGGGGCCAGGATGCACGGTTCTTGTGGTCGTGCTGTGCTCGAAGAGTGGTTCCATACACGCAGTGTGGAGCGGAGTACCATCCAGCCACCGCCTTCTGTGCCCATCTTTTCCAATTACAGCGTGCGTTTGATTTCCTGTGAAAGCATGTGGTCTGGCCTCATTAAAGAAACTTGGCTCACCTCCACAGATCTCCCGGTCTTAACCCTTCGGGTATACACTGGATAGGTTGGGCGTGCTTGGAGCTTTGGGTGGTGCATCGCAAACTACCCGTAATCCCCCTGTAGGCACAGGGGTACTGTGACTGTCCACCGGGATGGCCGAAGACGGATCCCGCCAATCACAGTTGTACATATTAATGAGTAGTAGTGAGAATTATGGTACACTTCAGCTAATTATTCCTTGTCAACCTCAATCAGCAGGCTTAGACCAGTCTGAAAATGCACCGGACGCCAGCGTTTCTAGCTTCTGAGTCTCGGGTTCCGCCCTCATGACTTCAGAATGCTAGCATCTATAGCCATTGCGCCATGGGCGACAGCCGTTGACCTGCGTGCTTAATCGTTGCCTATGGCATAGCAATGCTCATCTACCACCGCCATGCGATTTACGAACCGTTCATTGGACAATGGCTAGCAGTGGAAGATAAGCCGGGCTATAACATAGTACATTATCAATAACGCAGGTCCGCGGCTGTTACCCATGGCAAAGTAGCACAAGCTGCTGGCCTCCTGAAGCCATGAGGGATAAACCTGGCAGGGTCCGTTGGGAGGCGCACCGCTGAGGAGACCAGGAACGTCAAAACGGAGGTGGCTGGTGCATTTCCAGACTAGCCTAAGCCTGCAGTTTGGGAGTGCAAAGGATGCATTAGCTTAATAGTGGTCGTTTCCTGCTTCTCTCGGATAAGGATCGATATATCCGTTTCCGGCTTATCTTTTGGCAATAAGAAACTGCAGGAGGCAGCATCTTCAGAACTCATTAACCATCCATCAGTCATCGATGTTTTGCTGTACGATTCCTTCGTCGTTTCACGCTGGACTTTTACGTAGCGGAGCTTACAAAAATCAGTTATTAATAAGTAAAAAAAGGTATATTGCTAGACCGGCTAGAGGCTGCACCTTTAAGGGTTCAGATCAATCGTTTCATTAATCCTATGCTGTTGCATGGAAGTAGGCAAAATACTAGTATATGTTCCTAGTTGGCAAGTACGAATGCATTAGCATTGTTCGGTGTACTACTAACGGAATAGCATGTGCCCATCTTGAAGTATTCCAGGTTCCTTCTGGCGACATTGAGCTCCTTGTTCTTTTGTTGTGAAAGCTGCGCAGAACTGTAGTTGTGCCGATTTTCCTTGGAATACTATCCAATGCAGTACAACTGCACCTTAAATTCCTTGGATATTTTAAGCACGCGCAGTCAACACAATTGTTGGTGCGTACATGGAAGAAATGAGAGCGGCGGCGTCATAAGGGATACGCGATGTTAAACACGTATTTTAAGAAATGCAGATGAAACAAAAAGGCTTTGTTGAGATCAATACTAAGGAAGCATGCTTCACTAGAAGAATACAAATTAACCTAAAAATACAGTCAAATATTCCTTGCGCTGCAATTGCATTTTGGCGCGAAAATTAAACCTGAGTGAATCTCGGAAAAAAGAAAAACCTATCCTGCGAATAGAATACTGCTTAATGTAATACAAAAATAGGCTGCTCTCGACAAGTTCTGATAGCTGAAACGGTTGCAAGTAAAAAGCGATGCGATACGTGCAGTAGTTTGTGAGTAATCTGCAATTAAATGGTGGTCTACGAAAAAGGACATCATTCTTTATCGCTAAAATTGGCTTTCTGCTTGGCAAAAGGAAAGTAGAAAAAGAAAAGCGAATGTACAAATAAGCAAAGCAGTATACGTTCTAAAGAGACACAGCTAACCAGAAATGCTGTAATTATCCCGTAATATCCTGCAACATATAGGGTCTTCATGTGTGGGCGAAAAGTACACTTTGCAGGCATACATGACAAATATACGCAAATAAAGTATAATTT
Source organism: Dicrocoelium dendriticum (assembly GCA_944474145.2). Taxonomy (NCBI): domain Eukaryota; kingdom Metazoa; phylum Platyhelminthes; class Trematoda; order Plagiorchiida; family Dicrocoeliidae; genus Dicrocoelium; species Dicrocoelium dendriticum. The sequence continues at coordinate 6,803 of CALYDF020005650.1, read as the reverse complement.
TGCGCGAAGACGTTAGAAATCCAATAAGGAATATTATGTCTGCATGGAAATTCAGGACAGCTTATAATTAACCCACGGTTAGAAGGCCTCAGCGTACCATTTTCAGTGGATACTGAGCCACATAAACAACTAGGAATATAGAGTTCAATATGTTTAAGCCTCTAAGTGGTTCTAAGTTTATGTCAAGGCCGCATGAGCCAGGTTTACCTGAGTAACACAGGAGACCTTTCGGATCAGTTGACACATTTTGGCCTGAAAAATACACACAGTTCTCAGCTAAACCTCGCAAGTTTTATCTTTTAGAGCCGATTTTCTATATTCATGAGGCTGTCTCCAACATCAGTGAGCTAGAAGAGACTGTCACCAATAATAAAGAAACGAGTAGGGGAAAATTTAGGAAAGTTTAGCAGATGGATTTGGGGCGTAAAATCCATTTTGGTCTGCGTTGGTGGGGCATTACTAACTCTACTTCTGGGAATTCAGCTTGCTTGAACATGTGGGATTGCTATGCCTCATGTGTTGATGAACACTATTGTGCAGCTCTTTGTTTAAGCTTGAGCCATTTCTCTCCAATGTTTAAGTTCCGAAGCAAGTGCCATCGGTGTTTATCCAGGGTGCAATGTTAACTAGTACTATACTGTCACACCGGCTATTACGTTTGTGGTTTTCCTGGCAAGAGCTGTTCTAGCACCCTAAGCAAAGGATGATAAGGTAAACCAGGAGTAGCATAGCAACAAAAACCAGTGGGAGCTGGTCGTTCTGCTGCCATGACGGATGACGCATGGTAGGCGGTGGATCCAGCTAAAAGATAAATATAACACGGGCGGCCAAGATAAGTGATGATGGAAACTTTCTGATGGTCCAGCCCGCCAGTGTGACAGAGGCCTCTCTGTCGTTGGTTGGCTTTCGTGCCAGTGAAATGGAAGCTGGAAATTCGTGTTTTACTAGCAAAATCAGTTAAAGCAGAGGATCTGGTTTTCAGTATGCCTGTCTACTACTGTTGCCAATAGTGCTAGGCATATGTACACCAGATACAGCTAAGTATATGGGGCCAAGCGAGGCTAAGTGAAGAGCAACATGTCTGTTTCTTGGAGCTAGAACTTTTAAAGTGCTCTCCTTGTCAACAGTATAAAAGATACATATATATATAATGTCTTGCTGTTTACATTCTGCTGGTGTTTGAAATTGCGGAATACAGTAGCTGGTGCTCAAGGTATTTGAAAAAGCATCAATCCCGGCCATCTATCAACGGACAAGTACGAAGGCACCGAAAATTCATCTAAAGTCGGTATTTAGACGGTTTTGGCAATACTGATGCTAAGCTTAGGTATATCAGCAGCAGCAAACGCTATGCAATGCTTAGGTCTGGTAGGATGCCTTTAATAGGTGTACCTCAACTATCATATGCCTAATACGTTTCCACGGACCCGGTGGTCAAACATTTGGAATGTGGTGAACGTATATCTGTAGACAAGTAATGAAGAAGTGGATATGATTTAAGGATTGAAATTCTCCTGCACGGATGGCTTTGGCATTGTCCTGCAATACCTTATATTAGGAATAACCGCGTGTTTGCGAACCTGCCAGTCAGTAGGCTAGGCTGTACCGTTTGTTGGAATTCTTAAAAATTGACGAGGTGATCAGTGAAAAAGAGAAGCCGAAGGGTTGTGGACACCAATTGGTCCATTTAGCCGTTGGATCAACGTGTCAGTGAGAGGGCCGAATCACTTCAAGAACTAATCAGTAATGGCTAAACACCACTTGCATTCAGCACACTAACGTTAGCACCTGTGTGATGCGTGCGACTGATCCGACTGGGACCTTTGGGTCTTGTGATGGCGGTAATGGATAAGTTAAAAGAACAAGGGTCACTAATGGAGACAATTCATGGGGTTTATGCCATATTATGAATTACCGGATGCTTTTGTGGTGAAGTGGACTTTTTCCATAGTGCAGTCATAAGGCGGAATGGTCAGTAGGAGAACTCAAGTAGGTCAGGAAGAGATGTTTGAAGACTAAAGCCATATTGTACTCGGTTTGCTGTTCTTAAACCCTAGAAAATGGGTGCGACGGATACCGTTAATGTCTCTTAGGTGATAAGACGGTAACGGCGATGGATGTGGAAGAGTTGTGCGCTCAAGGGGCATAGATGTCATGAACTACATCGTGCGCTTCCTTGAGCGCACTACATTGTGGGCGCCCTCATGCTACCTCAGGGCCAGTTTTGAAGAAGTGTCCTTGCGAATCGCAGATATAGGAGATGCTTTGTATATTGCCAAAACATAAAAATATTTGTATCTACTTCCTGAATACTTGCAAGTCTTGAATTTCGATTATTCTGGAAAGCAACCTGTTCCATATGTTCACCTACACAGCTAAGAGGAAACGAGATCGCAGTCTCTTCTTTGCTTTTAGCGGGGCAATGAAATGGTCCTTATTTCGGAGTTTAGATTCAGATACGCTCCGTAGTTTAAAACGAGTGATATTACCGTTTAGCTTTCTATGAATTAGCTTACGTAAAATCACAGGTTAATGCGCCTTTGCCATATGGGCTGAATTTTAAGGTGTCCGCACCTTTGTCGTTAATTCAGCCTTTGCTGCGCTGGAGTCAGCCTCTTCGTAAAGCGCCGCTGAGCTTTCTCAGGCAGAACGCAGTCCGACGTCTGTAGGTTGTGCATATAAAAGAGCAATATTCCAGTTGTGGTCTGCCTTGGCACTTATAAAGTTCTAGCCTTGCATCTGCGGTTTTTATGTAACCACGTATGTGGAACGATAATCCTTCTACCCTTGCCACTTGATAATGAACTTGCGGTGCAAAGTTGAGACTCATGGAGTAGCCCAAGCCCAGACCTGTTGTCATGGCATGCTGCTTGATAGTGATGCGGTTTATTGTTAGGGACCAAGCAGGTATAGAAAATTTGTGGGTCGTGACATTAGATTTTTAAGCGGAAGTCATTTGCCAGGATTCGCACCGCGCTTCAAGTGCTTTAAGATCCTCACAGACACCATTAATTGCGGATAAGGCATTACCAAGAGAAAAGACGTAGACAACTTTTACATCGTCAGCAAAGATGAAGGAGCGGCCGTGCTGCAAACAACTGCAGAGGTGATTGGTGCAAGTAAAAAGTGGGTTAGGACCAAGAACGCTTCCTGCTCCAAGCCACGCCATGCTAGAGTGGTAAGATAATAGCACCGCTCTGCATAGAGCCAGAGAATGCTAGTCCCAGGCTTGCAGATAAATATTCAAGGACAATAAAATTAGTTAAAAATAAATGAACAACTAGCAATATGATACTAATTAGCAGCTGTACGCAGAGCACTGGAGTTTTGTTTGTTGGAGAGAAGAAGCTTAGAAGGTTTTCATGATGAATGGGCAGCGAACGGGAGAAACGCAAGCATAGCTTAAGATTGTTACAAAGTTAGTCGCATAATTAAAGCTGATGCAGCGGCGAGCAGGTAACAATAGATGCTAAGCTGCTGAGGGAGTAGCACGAAGGTAGACTGAGACGGGAGAAGCCAGGAAAACGCTGAACTACAATATAAGTAAGTGTCACACACTAGTAATAAATAGCTGAACAGTTAGCAAGGAGTGGCTGTGCGCTGACTAGATAAAGTACGGAAATTCACCGGAAGGTAGCTAAAGACGTAGAATGAGGATATGAAAGCAGCCAAGAAGCATGCAAGCATACATTAGGTTCACTGAGGGTGCCACATCATATAAGGCAAAAAGGCGGCGGTGCAAGTATACCAAAATCTTGTAAACAGAAAAATAATACATATATCTTTCATACTGTTGACAAGGAGAGCACTTTAAAAGTTCTAGCTCCAAGAAACAGACATGTTGCTCTTCACTTAGCCTCGCTTGGCCCCATATACTTAGCTGTATCTGGTGTACATATGCCTAGCACTATTGGCAACAGTAGTAGACAGGCATACTGAAAATCAGATCCTTTGCTTTCACTGATTTTGCTAGTAAAACACGAATTTCCAGATTCCATTTCACTGGCACGAAAGCCAACCAACGACAGAAAGGCCTCTGTCACACTGGCGGGCTGGACCACCAGAAAGTTTCCATCATCACTTATCTTGGCCGCCCGTGTTATATTTATCTTTTAGCTGGATCCACCGCCTACCATGCGTCATCCGTCATGGCGGCGGAACGACTAGCTCCCACAGGTTTTGGTTACTATGTTACTCCTGGTTTACCTTATCATCCTTTGCTTAGGGTGCTAGAACAGCTCTTGCCAGGAAAACCACAAACGTAATAGCCGGTGTGACAGTATAGTACTAGTTAACATTGCACCCTGGATAAACACCGCTGGCACTTGCTTCGGAACTTAAATATTGGAGAGAAATGGCTCAAGCTTAAAAAAGAGCTGCACAATAGTGATCATCAACACATGAGGCATAGCAATCCCACATGTTCAAGCAAGCTGAATCTCAGAAGTAGAGTTAGTAATGCCCCACCATCGCAGACCAAAGTGGAGTTTACGCCCCAAATCCATCTGCTAAACTTTCCTAAATTTTTCCCTACTCGTGTCTTTATTATTGGTGACAGTCTCTTCTAGCTCACTGATGTTGGAGACAGCCTCATGAATATAGAAAATCGGCTCTAAAAGATAAAACTTGCGATGTTTAACTAAGAACTGTGTGTATTTTCAGGCCAAAATGTGTCAACTGATCTGAAAGGTCTCTTGTGTTACTCAGGTAAACCTGGCTCATGCGGCCTTGACATAAACTTAGAACCACTTAGAGGCTCAAACATATTGAACTTTATATTGCTAGTTGTTTATGTGGCTCAGTATCCACTGAAAATGGTTCGCTGAGGCCTTCTAACCGTGGGTTAATTATAAGCTGTCCTGAATTTCCATGCAGACATAATATTCCTTATTGGATTTCTAACGTCTTCGCGCAAAATTATACTTTATTTGCGTATATTTGTCATGTATGCATGCAAAGCGTACTTTTCGCCCACACATGAAGACCCTATATGTTGCAGGATATTACGGGATAATTACAGCATTTCTTGTCAGCTTTGCTATTTAATTAAGTAAATGAATATTTTATGCTCAACTTCGCGAAACCGTCTGTAGAGGCACGCATGTTTATATATGTAGAACTGTACAAACGTTTTATGTTATCTGCAGCCGTGAACGTAGAATATTGTTTATATGTCTTTGATCGGAACTTTGCAATGGTGAAATTCGAAACAATGATTTTTCTGTCCAGGTGTCGTGACCTCGGCTAATGATAGATTGCGAATTCTGTATGGTCCATTGGAAGATAACTGAACAGCACGCTATATATATATTATGACAATACAGTGAGTTCGTGCACAAGCAACGCAAAGGTCAACGGTGATATCGTAGAAAGCAAAAATACGACATTATATGCATACGTAGAATTTCCAGTGTAACGAACCCATCTAGAACGTTGACGCTAGTTGACCTGCCGGTGTGAAATTATGTGCTGTGACTTTATTCCGTGATGAGTCACATTCGCCACGTTGCAGCGTTGTTAAACGGACATTTGTGGCTTTTTTATAGGGAGAACGCTTGGCAGGCGAAAACCCACCACGACCTGAAACACTGCCGCCAATCCATTGGATGACAAGTTGTAACTGGCTATGCTTCCGCTTGAACGTTTGTTTGTTCGGTTATTCGCAGTCAGGTTGCGTCCCTTCTTTGCCGGTTGATGCGTTATTTGGGTGCTTATTGGGTTCCTGAGTCCTGTCATGTGCCTGATTGGTAGGTCGGGAACTAAACATTCTTTTTGAATATGATGTGTTGATACTCTGCAGAACCACGTGAAGGCACCGAGGGATATAAATTAAAATATATTAATTTGTTGTTGAAGTCTTGAGGGATAGAATATGGTTCCGAAGAAAGAATCGCAGATCCCCGGGGTATGTAGTAAACGTGATTAGAAATATAGGAAACCACAGCCACTTGAGCGGTTAACGCGGATTGAAGAGATCATAATGACCAATTGTTCTTGCTTTGAATCGCAGGAGCATGTGCCTTCCGAAGTCAAAATTAATTCTCCAGGCAAGAGTTATGTGGAAGCGATAGTGGTAGACAAACTGCACCCAAAGTTTCAAGCCTCGGAAAATTTGTATCCGTGCATGATAACAAACTTATAGGGCTCCGCTACTTTGTACTTTTTCTTTTTTTTCTGCTGTCTGCTTGCAAAGCAGAAAGCCATTTTAGCGAAAGGGAATGGTGGCATTATTCGTAGACCAGCATTTAAGCGCAAATAACTCGTGGGTCAATTGGTCGCAGGGAACAGTGCGTGTAAAAGCCGGTTTAACTTTGTAGCACGGGACTCACGTTTACGAGAGACTTAAGAAAGAGATTGCCGAGCATTCGGGTAAGAAGGTGGCGGTGGTGATTTGACCAAATGCCGGATTTCCAACAAAGTTAGAGTGGCGGAGCAAGCACTTTAGTGGACCTACATTTGCGGAGAAAATATCGCCTCACGTGGACCATTCGACGGTGGGGTTACGGTGTCACAAGCAGCGCAGTTGGACGCAGAAGGCTGTGAGGTTCAAAGCAGAATTAGCTGGGTAGCAGAGGCCTCTTCTGCTTAAGAGCTTAAGGGAACGCGAAGTGAAGCCACTTTATGCGTCGTTGTTGTGGTTAAAAGAACAATTACTAGAAATACCCAGCGGTGACTGGATGGCATGATGTATATATGTGCGAGATATTGCGATGTGTATAAGTCAAAACTGAGAAACTGCAGGGTCCAAGTTTAGGGGGTAGACCAGCATAGGTAGCTGGCGCGTCAAAGGAGATAAAAGTTAG
>CALYDF020005649.1:0-14158 GCA_944474145.2 Dicrocoelium dendriticum | reverse complement strand
TAGGACATCTTAGATGGCAAAGTTGAAAAGGAACAGTGAGATGAGACAAATTTAATGCACTCCACTGGTCACAGTAACGAAGAAGAAAGTTTGACATAAGCTCTAACTTTGCCAAAAGTGTGACTATACAGCTCTTTCAAGATTATGACAAACTTGTCGGGAACGCCGTTCCGAAGCAGGCAGTTCCACAGTGAGGACCTATCTACTGAATCAAATGCGACTGGGATATCCAAAAACGATAACATTGTTGGTCTTCGGTGGGCATGACGATGTTCGACAATTTGAGGCAGCGTGGAAATTTGGTCAATGCAACCACGGTCAGAACAAAAGCCAGCCAGTTCCACATGTGACACAAACTCTCGCGGGTAACGGAGAGCCTACTCAGAAGAATGGACACGAAAAGCTTGGACGCGACAGAGATAAGTGAGATTTCTCGGTAGCTGGTGCATTCACTACGAGTGCCCTTCGTGTGGATCCGAACTACAACAGATTCTCCTCATGAGTTAGGAACCTTCTCATCGCGCCATACCTTTGTGAAGCGTGATAGAATTTCGGTGACAACTAAGTTCCCCTATGTTTGAATAAGGCCGGAGGAGGACTGTCAAGGCCAGGAGCTTGGTGACGTTTCCAAGTCTGGATTTCTCTCCGTATTTCTGCTTCAGTGAGAGGATCTGTGCAGGCTGACTAAAGACCGCATGATGGCAGTGGATGTGTAACCGGAGGCTGTGTTGGGCAATTAAACTGTAGAGCAAAGTGCTCTGTCCAGTAATCCAGGCGTCTGCGTAGGTCTGCGTATGTGCCGGATAAAGGATCGGGCATTATACTAATGAGCAGGCTTGACTACATTTCGAAGATGGGGTCCATTCTGGGAAACACTCGGAAGTTCCAGCTAGATAATACACCGGAAAACCACCTCCTGGTGGAGAAGTATGTGGCAAGGAAACTCCAGGTCCTCCTGCTACATGGTTACATCAATGAGTCAAAGTACAGGCAATTAAAACCGACCGGGACTCAGACACCTAGTATGAGAGGCACCCCCAATTTACACAAAGCAGGATTTCCACTACGTCCGATCATGTGTATGAACAATTCACCTTATCACAATGTTGCGCGGTGGCTGGCCAAACTATTAGATCCGGTGCGTAAACTCCTCGCCAGGTATTGCCTGACAGACTCCTTTGAACTGGCTGAAACGCTGAAACAAGTGTCACTGCATGCAGAGTTTATGTACTCAATGAATGTGGACTCCTTATTCACAAATGTGCCTTTACGTGAGACGGTTGATAATTTATGTGATTTTATTCTGAGTTAGAATATGTCCGTTGGCCCGCCAGTGGAGTATTTAAAGGATATGATTCTATTGTGCACCGAGAACATACGGTTTGAATTTGAGGGGACCTCATACAAACAGATCGACGGGGTCGCTATGCAGAGCCCTCTGGGACCAGTTTTAGCAGACATCTTCCTCGGACTGATAGAAAGACAAGTTGCTGAGAGCATGGGTGAAGCGAAATCGTACAGACGATATGTGGATGACATTTTAGTTTTCACCAGCGGAAAACATTTTAACCGGCTGCTGACCATTCTAAATTCGATTCACCCTAATCTGTCGGTGTCCCATGAAGTGGAACAACACCATTGCCTGGCGTTTTTGGATATACTCATCAGAAGACAGGCTGAAGGTACATTGCAGCGCACTGTTCATCGCAAATCGACTTGGACTGGACCGCACCTTCATTTTTCAAGCTTCGCCCCGATCGCATACAAACGCGGCTTAGTGAGAACTCTCTTCTACAGGGCTAGACGTATTTGCAGCCAAGAACAGTTACAAGCCGAAGAAGAATTTCTACGCAAGACCTTAATTTCTAAGGGATATCCTGAGAAGTTTGTTCAGGTACACAGCAGACCTCCCAGCGTAAAAGCACCTGTGTTGACGGCTGAGAAAAAGGATGTTTATTTGTTCTTGCCGTTCAAGGGGAACCATTTGGCAAATGATATCAGACGCAAGCTCGGGTTCGCCCTAACGCGAACCTACACGACAGCCCAGTTGCGACTCAGGCATACCACACGAGCACTTGTTCTTCATAACCGTCAGAGCATCTCGTCGGGTAGTTCGGCCTCTCACGTTGTTTATCAGTTCACCTGCGGTTGTGGTGACATGCACATAGGCAGAACAAACCGTCAGTTAGCTCAGAGGTTAGCTGAACACTTGCCAAAGTGGTTGGGACAAGTGATTACGCAACAACATGAGACGAATCTGAGAATCAATCGGAGCCCGGCATCGTCTATCACCAAGCAACTCATAACAACCCGGCAACAAGTGAACCACGAGCCAGCGTTCAAAGTGTTATTACGCAACAAAAATCCGATAATGCCAGCAATTAGTGCAGCGTTGTTACTTAAGGCTTATCAACCTGTACTATGTGCACAGAAACTCTTGAGGCAATCAATTCGGTTGCCATGGTCTTGACTGTGACATTTTGATTGGCGGTGCCTATTTTGCTACGTATATAATCCCTTGTGTGTTTCTCCTCGTATTGTCCTTGCGACTGAAGAGAACCTGTTGTGTCGCCGCTGATGCCTTCACCCCACGACCGCAAGAAGAAGTCCAAAGACGAGCCAGAAGGAGACTTGTATACATGAAATCACAGTTGCTTATATAGTTTGAAGGCAAAATGAAGCGAAGCTACTAAAGTACACTTGAGCCAACCAACTGGAGGAAAAACGTAAAATGCAACGGCGAATAAGCAACCGTGTATGTAAGAGCGAATCGCGTAAGTCCCTAAAAATAGCATCATTGGACTCCAAGCGTAAAGCGAACGACCATTTACAGTGACGGGTACTGGCCAATCAGAATGACGAAATGAAACGTTCAAACAAAAGTCACGAAACAAACGCGACAAAGGGATGCAGACCCAAAAGTTGAAAACTAGTACAATAATTGTGTGACACTAAATATTCCTTTAACATAACCAAGTAGAACAGTAATGAGAAGAAAAAAACCAATAGAATATGTTCTTGCAAACAGCGCTGCTGAGAAAGGCATGACGAGGAGCGTCCATTAACAATGACGCGGATGTACCAATCGGGCGAACCCAGTAGAGCGTTTAAACAACAGACAAGAAACAGAAAATAGGAAGAGTAAAGAATAGCTATCAAGCTCGGTCACAATAAATGAAAGTCTAATAGCTGTTCTCCTAATACCTCCCTCTCTTTAAAAAAACGGGTTACCTGGTGTTCACATAGGTCTTTCGACGCGGATCCACTTGGGTCCACATGCATCCAACACCAAGGTGGTTCGGGCTCAGGCCAAGTGTGCAATGTCGTTCGTTCGAGTAACTTGTCAGCACTGGAGTATACGGGACTTGTATTCACTTTAGTGCAAGACATGACATGATTCGTTGACTCATTGAGCAAGTATAACTTCCGAAGTTCTTCCACTTTGCACAGATTAAAATCCGCACGTCTGGCTAGGTAAATGATTTCCAGGCGTTGCATTTCCTTGGGTCTTTGTTCACAGGCGTTTGCTCTGTCTGGCTGTAACCGTTCCCCTGGAGTATTTTGGACCATGAGTTCGGTTAATCTGTCCGATGTCTTGGCAATTTTTGTCCTTATTGATCGAGAAACGATCGTGATAGCAGACACTGTTTGTGGCCGTAGGGACACGGGAACATAATCGCGTTTCATTGTCAGGCGTCTTCTCCTCCGTGCAAACTTTGTTACATCGTGGAAGCTGGTCCTTTTCAGTTTCAAGCATGCCTGCACCCTTGGAGTACACACGCGCCAGTATTTGCGTGCTTCTTGAGAGTAAGGAATTTTGTAGGCGCAATCTCTCACTGTTTGCCTCTCACCACCGTTCCAAAATGCGGTCGGGGGCTTCCGGTCCGGCACATTACAGCTCAATTGTTGGCCACCAATAACTGTATGATGGGATTGGGATTCTGTCCTGGAAGCTGAGACTTCAAACACTTTTGTGTCGTTGTTCAACTTGAGCAGCCTATGGCATTCAGCTTCAATTTCATGTGATGTCAAAACGGGTTCCGGTTCCCAATCCACCTGAATGTGCAGTTTTTCTGATAACAAGTCAATTAAATGCCGTTGCGACTTTTCAAAATGTGACTGCTGCTGTTGGAGGAGGGACTGCATCTGTTCGAATGAAATAGTCATGATTTTCAACACCTCCGTCGCCAGAAAATCTGTTGTGTCGCCGCTGATGCCTTCACCCCACGACCGCAAGAAGAAGTCCAAAGACGAGCCAGAAGGAGACTTGTATACATGAAATCACAGTTGCTTATATAGTTTGAAGGCAAAATGAAGGGAAGCTACTAAAGTACACTTGAGCCAACCAACTGAAGGAAAAACGTAAAATGCAACGGCGAATAAGCAACCGTGTATGTAAGAGCGAATCGCGTAAGTCCCTAAAAATAGCATCATTGGACTCCAAGCGTAAAGCGAACGACCATTTACAGTGACGGGCACTGGCCAATCAGAATGACGAAATGAAACGTTTAAACAAAAGTCACGAACCAAACGCGACAAAGGAATGCAGACCCAAAAGTTGAAAACTAGTACAATAATTGTGTGACACTAAATATTCCTTTAACATAACCAAGTAGAACAGTAATGAGAAGAAAAAACCAATAGAATATGTTCTTGCAAACAGCGCTGCTGAGAAAGGCATGACGAGGAGCGTCCATTAACAATGACGCGGATGTACCAATCGGGCGAACCCAATAGAGCGTTTAAACAACAGACAAGAAACAGAAAATAGGAAGAGTAAAGAATAGCTATCAAGCTCGGTCACAATAAATGAAAGTCTAATAGCTGTTCTCCTAATAGAACCATCGAAATATTCACATCGCAACCTTTGTCTTCTCTCTGTCTTAACGAAATGGCTGGACAGGACCCACTGTTTTAATGATCTTTGTACCCTCGGACTTACAGATGGTCTGACTGATGGCCTGAAATTTGCGTCCAGTGGATCAAGCGATGAAACAACCTGCGGCTGTTACTAGCAGAGGCGGCAACTACCATTTTCTTGGGCTGTTTAGACCACCAGGATTCACGATCACGGAGAAAACTCACTTTCAGTTGTCTGGAGATAGAACGCTGGAGTTCAGTTTGCTTCACGCTGATGGGTATACTTCGCCGGTAGTCAAGAAGTTCCGCGGAGGTGGCCCAGACCCAACTTTTAGTTGTGCAACGAACAAGACCGCAACTGTATTAACCCGCTGAAAACGTAATCTCTTGCAATCGCGACCAATGCTGATCAACATTCTGAGGAGGCGGAGAAATGAGGTTCTCAGGAAGCTACTTTTGATTTTCCAATTGCACGGTGAGATCTACCAGTTTGCCAGAGTTAAGTCGAGCTTGTATAGTCCTAGGCGAGCCATCGAAACGCATGCAACCCGACGCAAACCCTAGCGCATGATCAGTTTCCACGCATGTTGCCAGTAGGATCTGCAGTCCCGAATACTGCCACGCCAGCGGTGACTTATGGCGAAATCGTCAATCTGTGACCAACCTTGAGGAGATGATGGAGAGCGCCAGGTAGCGCAGTGACGTTTAGGGTGGCGAACGTTCGTGCTGGAAAGGTTAAAGTTGGTGGACGGCACACAAAGTGTGTAGTCTTTCACCATTGTCTGAGCCTCCAAGATGACGTTCGCTTGGTGACAAATGACCAACGCGGGAGTTGAAATACCCCACCATAATAATGATTTCCGTTTTGGGGCCCCTAAGAGCAAATCATGTGCATTCTGATAGTATTGGTTCTTGACAGTATCTGGGCTACAGTCAGTGGGAGCATAGGTGGAGATTACAAAATGAGCATGTTTATCTTCTCGACGCCTGTTAACCTTGCACGAGCAATGGAGCCTGATAGCACAAAGGCGACTGTTGATCAGAATACATTCGAGAGTGGCGGCTTCGGCTCTGGCACTAAGGGCGATCCCAACACCAGCTTGTAAGAAGCGGCAGCCTAGGCGTCTGCAGAAAGTATAAGGTGGAAACGGGTATAAGGGCGAATTGGTGACGACAATGAGTAGACTGTGCTGAAATCCTGAAGTCGTGTTTCGGACAAGCAACAGATATCGATTGCAAGAGTTTCTAGAGTGCGCGCGAGACCGGCTTGTTGCCTAATCTGTTTTAAGATGTGCACATTGAACGCCTCCAAGTTGCACTGTGTCTTCGGTTGCAGAAGCGGAGAGGGGAGAATCCAAGACTGTTCAATCCCGAGTTGGCGCTGTGTGATTATGTCAGAGGATGGAGCGGCAACAGTGATATCGGAGGAACTAATGCTGCTCATGGCTGATTTATCCGACAAAAACGGGGAAGAAGGATGCGAAGGAAGAGTAGATAAGCGAGTGGAGTGTGATGGAAGAGTGTTTGCAGTAGGAGCATGAGAGCAAAGCATCAATAGAGCGAAGAGTGCAGTTCAGTGCCATGGTTCATCCGTAGTCGAGATACTACCCGGTTGCCTAGGCCGAAGTAAGGGGTTATCTTAGAGGCCCACCACCCCGAGCCTTCGGTTTAGTAGCCTACCCGCAAGGCAGCGGGGCGATTTCAGGGAATCGCGCCCACTGGGAGCCGGTGACCGATTACTTGCTTCATACGCGTTTCGTTTGTTCAAGTACCAAACAGAGGCCGAATGCTCCCCACGATGAAAGCATCTGACAGCTGGAATACAATGCTGTACTGGAGTGAAGCAAGGGCAGTGACTTTATTAAGTGGCGAGTCACCCGCCAAGTCGCAGTGTTGTTAAACGGGCAATTGTGACTTTTCATAGGGAGAAGGCTTGCAATGCAAAAACCCACCACGTTCTGGAACACTGCCGCCGAACTAGTCGCTAAAACGGAAAATCCAGAACCACCCAGCTGACACCACGAGAAGATTGTTCGGCAAGCCAGCCAACATGTAGCCGAAATGTGGAAACATAAGATGACAAATGAAATTCACAATGGAGGTACTTGTCCCGATCGAGCCGAATATCACCCTGTAACCTTTCCATGGGTGCTTTCAGAGGTTTTAGGATCCGTTGTTGTCGATACACTAACGATCCATCTGGAAGAAGTCATTTATCTTGCACAGGAACGGTCTATCATTCGACGAAATCTGTCGTGCACTACCAGGCTGCTGTTGCACGACCCAGCTGGACCGCGGCAGTAAACACTGGCGCGAGTCGATTTTGCCTTTTTCATTTTCTCAATAGCATTTGACCTGATAGATCGTGGAGTTCTTCTATTTGAAATTCATGGTTTCGTCGTCATTGTTTCCCTTCTAGTGTGGATCGGGAGATTCTCTTTCACTGTCGCTTGGAGGTAAGATGCTTGGATCCTTGTTATATCCCGTTCATTTCGAGTGCGGAGTATCATACGGTTGCGTAGCGGGACCGCAGTCTTTCTTGATGTTCTCTATCGGCCATCTTCTCACCTACTGTGACTGACTTGCTCAACAGATCACCGTCCGAACGTTCTTTGCCGAGCGAATGGAAATACTCAGTGGTTAAGCCTATTCTGGAAGGCAGTGAACCCAGCAAATTGCATAAATATAGGCCGATTTTTCTAACATCTATTATGGCCAAGGTAGCCGCGAATCTTGTGAAGAATGCTCCACCACAAATGCGTTATTGAAAAGATCTACTGACGCCTACGCAGCACGTTTTTATGCTAGGTCGTTCACGCACTACCAACCTGCTGGTGATGCGACATGAATGGTTGCAGGCAGTAAATCAGGGGAAGTCTGTCGATGGAATTTACATCGACTTCAGCAAAGCGTTCGACAAGGTAAACCATGGGGTCCTCCTCCACAAGCTGTGAATGTACGGTGTTGGTGCATCACTGCACCATTAGATCCAGGATCCACATGTTGAGCGAAAGTGGAGGGTACAGGTCGACGGTCATCTAACTGACTGGTATCCCTCTACTAGTAGAATACCCCAAGGCACCGTGCTAGGATCCACTAAGTTCCTAATCCACATCAACGATCCACCTCGCCGAGTGGCCTGTTTGCGGACGCACTGAAGATTTGGTGATAAATTAGCCCCCTGGACAACAGCAGTCTATGTTAGGAGGATCTCAACCGCCTCTCCATGTGGTTTGCGGAAGTTCGCCTCCCATTCAACCCGGTATTTGTGAGCATCGGAAAGGGTGGTGATGACCGGGTTTACACCATTGTAGATCAACCATTACATCCCACACATTCGGTGAAGGACCTGGGCGTACTCACGTCCTGTAATTTGGAGTCTGTTGAGAACATGAATAGACTATATCGTAACGGACTGCGCTTGCCCTTGGCGATCAAACTTAGTCTCTATACTTGGCTTGAAAAGGTCGTCACTCGCCTCTTCTCTTCCATCATGAGAAGGACACTGAAGTACGACGCACCTGCATACTGCCCCGTCATCCGAGGCGACACACAGAAGATCGAGCAGGTCCAACAGGTCGCTACCAGGCTCATTTCAAGTACACGAGAATTATCGTAAGAAGACAGGTGCGAGAAACTCAGACTCTACACCTTGTCCTATCGTCCGGTGCCAGCCGATCTCATCATGACGTACCGTAGATTACATCTCGGTGACTTTCCCATGTTGAGGTAGCTGCTTCATTTGTGAATGCCGTGTAACACACGCAGACACCAGTATAAGGTTGTGGCGCCGGATATAAAACTATTACTCCACCCCTGTGCTTCGAACGCGCAGTGGTAAATATTTGGAATAGTCTTGCAGAACAAGTCGTGGAGGCTAAATCTGTACGACAGTTCAAAAAGTTATTGGATTTACAGTTTAGCCTCATTCGGTTCGGAGAACGATTACATACTAGCAATGACATCTTGCGTTTATGAACCCTGTGAAACTGTATTTGAGACACTCTAAAATGCTACATAGGAACTAGTCTAACGATGCGATTAGCACTGAATGCAGACACTTTTTATACCATTTTTGGCTCTATTACAATGGTGTTGTACAGATTGGTATTTCTACTTATTCCCACATACGGTAATTGGTATCAACGGTAGGACCCACCACATAATTTCTGGCTGTCTACTCTATTCCGATGGCATCAATATATAATGTGCGGTCAATACACCGAATAATTCTATACTAATTCAAAACGATCTGGAGAAGGTTAATGAATGGCCAATGGAAAAGCTACTTCGGTTTAGTGTGGGAAAATGTAGAGTAATGCACTTACAGCACCAACTAACCTACCGCTAAAAATTGGACAAGCAAGAGCTTCAAACGTATTCCAACGAATAGAATCAAGGCGTTTGATTCAGACTGATCTTGGAAGTTCGAATAAGACTGAAAAGGCATTCAACACCTGGTTCTCCCGCGGCGTGCATTTGGATGATTCGACCCTCCGATATTTCAAGTTTATTGGCCCATACATACTTCCACATGTGGAATATGCAACGGAGGTCTGGCAGTCATAGGTGAAGACAGATCCCACCGCTTTAGAGACGTCTCAACGCGAACAACGAATAAGGTCACAAGTTACCAAAATTTACCCTATGCAGAAAGGCTGAGAGTGTTCGGGGTCTTCAGCCGACGATACTGGCGATTGCGTGGGGACCTAAGTAAGACTTATCAGATTTTGAGGGACCCAAATCACGTGTGCCATCTACTGCCGGAGCTCAGTCACAACAGTAATCTGAGATCCACCATCTGAATCATGTAGAATAGTACAGTCATTTGGAATACTTTTGGAAGTTCCTTTCCGCAGGTGTCCGAGAAGTGTGAAATGCTCTTCTGGAATCTGTCAACTGTGTTTCCACACTTGTAGAGTTCGAAAGGTAAATTGTCCGCCACTCAGTTCTCTGCGTTATGTCACATGATTCATCACCCATTATGAAATGCTACTGTTTGCTAGAGATCGTGCTGCCGGTCAGACTTACACATTTTTCATTTCTTGCACATGTTCACCAGCAGGTGGTGCGGTTGTTACAAACCTCTTCTGTCTTCATTCCTTATGAATTTACAACTGTATACTAGCTCTGCATGTAGCTCTAGGTGAGTTCAATGGTGTGAAATTAAATTTTAATGGCGCTCTTTCATCCTTTTGAGATATTCACGCTTTTCGCTTTTTTACTCCATTAAAACGGTTTCATCTACAGCTGAAATGGAAAAATGAGGAATGTCTCTGCCTTGCATCGTTGTTGTTTCCGCGATGCGGGCGCGACTTTTACTGTCACATTGATCAGGGCTACTCAAAAGCCAACGGATGCAATCCCGAGCAAGGGTTTCGAGTTTACTACTAAGTAGAACAAAGAATCGTCCATTCTATTCGAAGGTCAGGAGGACGAGAATGGGAAACAACCGGCATTTAAGTGACATTGCCGAAGCTTGACTTTGAGGCAGAGCGTAATCAATGTGCAATTAAGCCTACGGTCTGCGTACAGACCATTGCTAGTCAGGCCAGTAACACTTTCGAGTCAACGGACCAAAGCGCTTTATCAGTCGGTCGGCTCACTTCATCTCAAGCGCGCACAGCCGTCAACGCGAAGCACTGCAGATAACGTTTGACCTCTGACCCGCGTTAGCAACAACAGAGGCACAGCGGTGAATCACGGTGCCGGAAATCGCGATGACAACGTGGTCTAATCTGATAACGAAATGTTTTCAAACAAATCACTCACTTCGCGAAAGTTCTCAATTTGGTCAATAACATTCCAAATGCGATGGTAATATCTCATGTCCCCCATCCTACCGGGTATATCGTGGCCATCCAAACACTGACTAACCGAACATGGGTGTACCAAGTGTCGAAAGTCGGATTATTTTTAGTCTGAGTTCTTCGCATTTTATGTCTTATGATTGACTGATTTGTAATAAACGGTAAGTATTTGCAGGGATCATGCGAATGACAGATTCTATCTGAAACGCTGAGCTTCCTTTAACCACTTCGTCTACACAATGAGAAGTAGGTGAGCGAGACTTCCGTCGCACGGTAATTACCACACAAACGAGTAGGAAATGTTTTTAACTATGAATAGAGGTCTACTATTTTCGAGGTTACTAGCCGGTCTGTAGAATATCTCCAGAAGGCCAAACATCGGAGTAAAACTGCCAAGGGCACACATCATTAGGACAAAGAATTTTTAATATTTAAAGGAAGAATAAAAATTAACTAAAATGATTATGACCACAGCAACATCGGTACAATGCTACTTCTCATGCCAGTCGTAGGATGACAGAATATGAAAATCCCATTGACAATTCAGTGTATTGCATGGTAGATCCAGCCAACAGTCATTTGTCCGTGGTATATTACGGAGAAAAATGCCAAGGAATTACATGTCCAGCTGGATGGTCATTTGGGGGATTTGCAAGCTAATCCTAAGAACAACCAGTGCTACGGACTTGCTGCTGAGTAATATTCGCGATGGAATCGTTCATATAGCCTTTGGTATAATTCTTGTGCCACTGGTTTTTCCCAAGATAGCAAGTGCTAGTTTTTTTTGAATTGGCTCACTGCTGTGAGTGTGGATTATATTATGGAGTTCATTGAGTGGTAGTGAGCGGAAGGGAGGTCCGTGTCAGCTCCTTCGCTTCCCGATCTTCCAGGGATTGCAGGCGATGTGGCTGTGTCACAGGTTAGGATGTAGTAACAGTCCTGTAGGATCCTGGAGTACACAGTAGGAAAATATCTAGCAAATGTTTGAAACTCACTTCTGTTTGCGCATTGACAATCGGGTCCGGCAGTCGGTTCCAAGCATTAATTACTCGAGTAGAGAGAGCAACATCTGAGCGGACTTTGAACATCCTCGGTTTAAACAGCTTCCAGCTGTGACCTCGAGGCGAACTGCCAAGTCTTAGCTGAAAAACTGCCTTAGCTCGTTTCCCAATTCTCCTCGTAGGATGCCTCTGGTATAGATGAGGTCTCCGCGACGTCGGCGATAGTCTAAGGGAAAAAGTTCATCCTCTATAGTCGGGTGGGGTACGGGAGTTCGCGTAGCCAAAGGAGAAATTTCGGGGCTCGTCGCTAAACTTTTTCTATCTTGTCAATTTCATGCTTATATAAAGGAGCTATGGCCAGAAATCCGAATTCAAGGATGGGACGGATATGGGAGGTGAAGAGAAGTCTAAATATCTGCAGCGTGATTTTGGAGAATGATCTACTTATAACGCTCCTCATCCTGTTCGCCGTAGCAGTTTTCTTTAATGTATCAAGGGTTGTTTTGCGATCAGAAGAACTTATTGTCCCCAGGTCCTTTTCCTGTGTGGCAATCTTGAGTAGGTGCTCGCCAATGTGTTAGATGCCCAGTGGTTCAGCAGCACCTATGGAAAGGACAGAGCACTTATCCTTGTTGGCCGACAAACCACACTTGATAGACCAAGAGTGAAGTAGATCAAGCGTTTCCTGTAATCGGTCGGCGTCTTCGAGGCTGGACAATTCCGACCATTGCTTGAGGTCGTGTGCGTAGATCAGACAGTCCGTTTGTGGCATACTTGGTAGGTCATTGATATATATCTTGAACAATTCCGGTCCGAGAACGGAGCCTTGTGATACGCCACTGTACATAGACACTGGAAATGAAAAGGTATCGTTTACTTTGACTTGCATGTTCCGGCCTTGCAAGAAGTCACTGATCCATGGTAGGAGGTTCCCTGTTATGCCAATTCCGCAGAGCTTAGATAGTAGTTCCTGATGTGGGACTCAGTCAAAAGCTTTGCTTAGGTCGATGAAGACCACATTTACTCGTTTCCCAGCGTCCATTGATTTAGCCCACTTCTCTCTAGCGACCAGCAGGTTAGTGATGCAGGAACGTCCCTTTCGGAAGCCATGCTGGACGACTGAAGTGAAGTTCAGATCTTCGCAGTGTCGGTGGCTAGCACATTTAATGAGCTTTTCCATTATCTTGCAGGCGACCGACATCAAGCAAATTAGCCGATAGTTCGCAGGGTCCTGGTGGTTTCCACCTTTGTATTTCGGCATAACTACACCCGCCTTCCCATCGACAGGTAGTCGACCAGCTTTAAGTGCGAGGTGAAAGATTTGACGAAGTGGGACGGCAATGATTTCTGCAACCATCTTGAGAAAATGGAGGTGTAGCCCGTCTGGGTCTGGTGAGAAAGATGAGTTCAGTTCTAGTAGTAGCTTCAAGGTAACACCTGCATCGATATCGATACGTTCCATAGGTACTGTATGTGCAAGTGCATGAGATTTTGGCAGTTTGTCTCACTTCTTGTATGCTGAGGAGTACTGTAGAGCCAAGAGTTCGGATTTGGCGTCATCATCATAGTGTATTATACCTGGCTCATTAGTAGACAATGCAGGAATTCCACAGCCCGCCTTGGAAGATCTATTAAGGTATGAAAATAGTATCTTCGGCCTAGAGAGGGATTGTTCGACCAGGCTAGGCTCGTGTCGTTGTCTCTTTTCACGTTTCTGAAGGGAGCAGATGTTTTTGATGGCCATGTATTTGGAGTAGTCTGAGTCTAAGCGGGAAAGTTTGAATCTGTCCCATAGTTTTCGTCGTTGTTTCATGTTGGCTCTGAGTTCTCGGTCGATCCAGGGGGAGCCTTAGAGAGAGGCATGCTACTGTGGAATGGAACGACCTCCTCAATGAACGGCATCAATTTGTAGAATAGATCGTTCCAAGCAGCATCTAGTTCCAAGTGTTGTGGAACCTTCCAGTCCAACGTACTTGCTGCCCCCCTTAGCTTGAATGCGTCGGTCCGGCAGAAGTTTCGACGGTGTGCGCTGCGGGTTCGGATAGCTGTACGTTTAGTTCATAGGAAGGAGATTGTACAATGGTCGCTTTTAGCTATGGGTGGTAGAAGGGTCAATTCTGAGACATCTGCAAGGGACGGAGTGAGCACAAGATCAAGAGTGTGCGGAGTCTGGCCGGGAAGAAGCCTAGTTGGCGATGTTTTATGCTGGGAGAGATTCGTTTTGAGGACAGTTTCAAGGAGGCTGGCGTCAAAGGACTCGGGTGGAAGGTGGCAGTTTAGTAGGTCCCAATTGATATCCGGGGCATTGAAGTCACCCACAAAAAGACAATCTCTGCAGTTTCCATGCGATCTGTAAAGTCTAGCACAGAAACGCCACGTTCCCACGGGGCTTTATAGATAACGCCAACCATTAGAGATATTAGATGGCGGAAGACAGCAAATGCACTCTGGAAAACGTCTTTGAACATGATCATTGTTAGGGACAAA
>CALYDF020005648.1:0-14194 GCA_944474145.2 Dicrocoelium dendriticum | reverse complement strand
TCTAGTCACTATCTGAATGGTCTTCAACAGGCTGTCGGAGTTCTTTCGAATTATACGCCTTCTGTGTGCAATTTCTATGCAGGCAGTACCCGAATTAGTATCCAACAGCGTCGTTAGAGTCTGAATGGTGGGTCTACATACCGTCTTTATTGAGTAGTGGTATTCCTTACAATGGTTACGTCGTGTGTAGCACTTCAAATACTCCGCTTACTTCTACTATAACTGCGATGACGCTCTCCATCCAATGTCTGACTTCAATTAGAAAACGTACTCTCCTTCTTGGATTCTACACGGTCTTCCCCATGCGTAACAAAAGCTTAATTTATCTTCCACACCAATATTTGAATGGTCAAAATGTTTTTATCAAAGCCATTACGACGCTTACGTTTTGCAAGTTTGATCGCTTTCTTGACAGCATACGTCAACTGTTCTTTGCTGAGGTGCCCCAGATTGCTGACTGAAACGATGCAGTCGACATCTCCAAGGCAAGTCTCTACCGCATTCTCCAACTTGATCATGTTATGATAGGTAGGTAGAGAACAAAGGTTGCATTTTGCCGTTTCAATGCATGCAATTACTGGATGTTTTAATGAAATATGAGCATATATATAAATCATAAGTGTAAAGAAATTGCAAACATTCTAATGAGCAATGCATTTTATATGTTCCTCAAGTACAACTTAGTTACAGCAATAACCAACTTTCCTATATTTTCAAAGTGTTATAATGGTAAATTTATGTTACTAAATTAATATAATCCCCCTCATATGCCGTTGATTTGTACGGTCACTAAGTCTTCTAAAAGGAGCGGACACGGTGTGTCAAGTTTTCTTTAGCTTTTCTGCCCTAAGATTTCACCTTGGCCTATAAGTAATTTGCGGATGGATGATGGGACCCACGCTGATCCATTTTTCATTTTCATTCCAAAGCTAGTCACTTTTGTCATGTTATCAGGCCCGCTGAGATAAAAATTTTGCGCCCTCTGTTTTAGCCGTTGAGCTAATAGTAAATCAAAAAGCTATTCAATCACAGCATTTTTGCTATACTTTATAATGATCCTACTCACAAGCTGTTAATTCATTGGTTATAATTAGCGGACGGTTGCATGGAATAACTCTGTGAACATGATAGGTTTTAGTACCACCTTTCATTTCAGCACATAAGCTAAAAGATCCTGAGAAGTGTGTACTCTCATTTCATTTAGCAACATTTGAGGTGTAGAACAAGATTACGATGAAACTAAATATTTTGAAAATGCTAATGCTCTCCGCACACAACTTTCGCAACACAGTGTCCAGGTGCACATTTTTATAGCAGCTTCGATGCAGTCGGCCAATGCATATTTATCTGCAACCCCATTTATAAATTTTGTGTGGTACGGCGATAATCTCTTGTCGAGAAATCTGATTTGACGAAAATTCCCCATGTCTAGTTTTATCAGAATAAGTTTCATTTGAGTTTTTATGAGCCTATCATAACTGGGCAGTCTTTATTTTTTCTGATCAGGCTTGCCTCGAAATGCCGAGAAGGAAACAATGTATGTGTTGGTTTGTATAAGCGATATCTCACTTTTATGCACTTTTAATTTTATTAATTCATTTAGTTATGTATGATTAGACTAGTTTCTGATGGACCTGAATAATTTTGCAAGTGTAACACATTATTATATGACTAGAATAATTATAAAAAGTTGCATAAGCATGGATACATGTGATCGTGATTTTTAAGTGCATGAATCAGCTTTCCTTCCCTGCAAAATTACAAAGCAATATAACAAACATAAAAATTTATAATTACTTAGCGACAGACTCGCAAAAACTACCGAACTTTTCAAGTTACTGAAATGGAGTCATTTAACGAATAGGGTAGTGCAAATCAGATTTATGTTGATGAAATGTTAATAGTGTTTAAGTACATGTCCAGTCAATAAAATTGCATGCATTATTTGCTCAGGCTGCAAAAAATGCATTTGAGACGAAAGTGAGCATTCCATTTGCTTTCTTCTATAGTCCAGGTATACTAGGTTTACGATTTACTATAATATTTATGTCCAAATGTGAAGCGCGTTTCTGTGTTAACTTTGAGAATTTTACGACTCCATATATATATATGTTTTTTAACACGTAACTGTTGATTCAGAAGAAAGGTAGCCTGTCATTTTATTTCACAATTATATACGCAATATAATGGCTTAAGTGGAAACTCTTCATAACTTTTAAGTTGCTGCAGCAGTTGCAGCTCTTACCTTGTGGCTGGCTTTTAGCCTCATGATACAACTTAGCTTATTTAACTTTTGGTTGATATAAGAGTTCTCCATAAATGTGCAACTATCGGTTCATGCGTTTCCACGAGATATTGTGCCTCTCGTCGAAATTTGTCCCCGAAATTGTACAATTGTTATACTGTGTAATCAATGCAGTATTCTGTCAGCATCAGTTCTATTACTTGATGTGTTGATGTAACAGAAATATTTTTGACCGGTTTCTACTGAAGCAAATGTCGGAGTAATCCGATGTAACCCATAAACTTATCTAAAAATCATTGTTTGCTAGAACTGACTGTATTAACTACAATTTTTCCTCTGGTATGCAATGATAATTTATATGTTGCTTGAATTTCATACAAAATGGAAGTGCAACGATTCGTCTGACATGCGGCCGCTGGAGGGAGATGCAGGAACAACGGAGGGGTGTGTTAACGACGTACGTCAAACCCTGTTTCAGGCAAACAGTAGTAAGACCACCCAGTAAACTAGCTTTTACTTGTGACTTAGGACCAATTTCTTTTTAAATACACAACCAATGGTCTTCCATGTTAATTCAACCTTACCTGGGGCATATATTTATAACTGAGTATTAACTACTGGTACCGTTAAACAATAGATGACTAGTAAACTCTAACTTCTATAATTAAAACAATTGCTTGTCCCTTATCTCAAGAAGTTGCTGTCGATAATTTCGTCTCATTCATCATTGCTAAGCTGAAGAGTTATTAGTTAAAAGCATTGGAGTGGGAATTCATATCAAATCCTTGATATTCTTAGGCTGTGAATTGCAACGTTCTATTTAACTGAAGTTTGTTATTTAGTTCCATCAGCAGCTGTAACTGGAGATAAATTCGTTGGCTGCCGTAAAATGAGAGAGAGCATTTAAGTCAACTAAGCATAAGGTTAGAAAAAATACAAAACGTTTACCTAAAGTCATTTACACAGACAGTAGCTTTCTACATTTACGTAATGTGGTATTTATAGATTTATGAAAACAATCCCCGTAAAAACCCAGCAATATGTGCTCACAGATATGCCACCCCAGAGCTTTCATGAGCACAGCCATTTATGTGTGCACACTACTTGGAAGAATGAAATAGATGCAATCATTTTACAAAAATCGGTTTAAGTATTGTCTAAATATAGTGATTGGCATGCGTTATAATATAAAACATACTGTGGGCGAAATTGCTAAATATAATAAAAGCGGAATGGTAGGTAATGATGTGCCATCTAAGCATGTTCATCTCAAATGCATAGGCCAGCTAAGGAGTATGAAGAAGCTTAAACAAATGGAGTCAAGGAATGAATTATTTTACCAGGGGAGTGGATGAAAAATATCAAAAGAAAGGTGATCAAGGGCCGTCATCAAAGCCGTCATGTGATAGCGCCTTATAACTATGGTACAAGCTGTGGTTCAAATAAATTTATAAAAGACTAATCCAGGGTAATTTATTGATAGCTCATTTTCTTGCGCTGGCCTGCCCTGGAGCTTTATTATTTCTCCGCAGTTTGGAAAAGCGCTTGTCTATGACGGATACTGCACGCGATTTACAACTACTCACTGACTAACAGACATTCAGCCTTTTATCGCTTTCGGGTGTAAATTCCAATATCCGAAGTGCCATATTATTGTTGACCATCACTCATCGGCTAGGTAGATTATGCGTGCTAATGGGCATAAATGCAAAGTCAGTATTTGTTTCGCTTATTCGTCGCATGATCTAGCTGATGGTATTTTACTGGGATTATTAGTCTGAATCTGATTCGTTCCTGTCTAATGAAGTTAGATTATAATAAGCCATCATAAATAAAAAATGCATAACGCGTGGCGTGTCGTTCGGACTTGTATTCACTTTTGCACAAGGTATAGCTTAGTTGCCTGTAATGTTTGAAATTTTGTACCATTCAACTATTTGCAAAACTAATAGTTTGGTTATCGTTTGCATATCTCGCTGTAACAAACATTAATGTGATTAACAAAGCTGGTGTATACAATGTTGTTAAACTAAATGTGTTATTTCAGTAATGTGTTGGTACCAATTGCTGAGTGCTGTCCAGAGCCACTGCGGAGAGGTAAGCTCAGAAGTATCAATGGTTCATCTTAAAGCAATTGCAGCTAACTTGGCACCAAATTTTGAAGAGAGAGGCCTTCATGCTTTATTTGCCGTAATGAAGCGGTACCCGAATGGGTTGAGAATACTCCTCGTGCAGACGGCTGAGGTGATTGCGATCTGGCTAACACAGCCAGAGTTATGCAAGGATAGGATATTTTTGCAACCCTTCAATTTTCCGTCGCACTGAAGAGAAATGGTCTCATTGGTGCCTGACGGAGGGCCAGTTGGTTTGTTTTATTTGATTTATTAATTAAACTTTTGTCTCTTCCTTTAACCAAAATTGTTTCCTTGCCCACGTTTTTTAGCCCTAACACGGGTTTACCTGACTGGATCGTTTTGAGCAACAATGTAGGTGCTACATATGTTCAACCCGTTATAAACCTTTTGCGTACGGTCTTCACCAGCCTACTACTGCTTTATGTCAAACATGTTACTATAAGTTCCTTATACGAATGACCGGAAACCGATCTCTTTGAAACCTCGATCTACACCGTGTTTTTACTTTTCCTTGTGTAATATTAACGCCCATTTATACGTTTGCAATCCCACTGAATATATAGAGAAGGACCACATATCGTCATAGTAAGATAATTATAAACGCAATACGTTAAAAGCTCTTCTGGAAAAGCCACGAAAAGTAAATGGATAAATTATGGTTGTTAATTAATCTGATTAGCAGTCGATCATTAGAAAAGCAAGACACAAACCTATGCTAAAACTAAGAGAATGATGAATAAGTTGTGTTTTAACGTGGTAACTTTTTAGCAAGAGGAGTTATTCCATTTATGTCATAACGCAATAGGTATTTAGCTTCCTTTGCGTTACAAGCAGACAGGCAGGCGATACCAAGTTTATTTTATCAATAACAAAGCCTCTTATAGCTAGGTGAAAAACGTACGACTGAGGAAAATAAGGATTACTAAGCTGAAATATTTCCAACGAACGCATTCACTTATCTGTATAGAGCAATCAGTTAATATAATTATGACGCATTTCATGCGCAGCTGCAATGAAGACATAGTGGCTCTGAAATGGCTATTCTTCTAAAGATTAGGTTCCGTAATCTCAACAGTTAAACATGTATGCCAGCCAACAGAAATGCACACGCATGCATATTTGCTTGTATTTAATACATACTAACTTACGTGATTGTAAAACAGCCCAATAAAAATTTATGTTGTTACCCAAAATGGGCTTTCTAGTTATAAGCTGGGAATGAGGACTGTGACGATAGTTTTTGCGATCCAATACAGAGCTAGTTTCCAACTCAGGGCAATGCAATACCACTGTATTTTGCAGCCAAGAACAAACGTTTCAGTGAAACAATTATAAAGTAAACGCTTTTAAATTACTCATGCAATCGAGATGTTGTTTGTTAAGGTATGCAGTAGATACTATACAACGTAACGTTATTCCTCGTTAAGTGACTTTAAGCAAAAATAAGAGATAGGTCTCTGGATCACAATGATCGTGTTTATGATTATTTTCTCCGCGATAAATATGCGAAAATAGTTTACAGTGACACTCATTTTGGTTCAAGGAAAAGCTTTTTAAAAAGTGACTGTATGCCTCCGGCTCCGTTGCTGGCCAAGTTCGATTTACAGACAACGGCTCATGCATCATGAACTTTGGAGTGAATCTGAATTCTATTCGAGATGCAGCATACATCTCTCTAAACGAAGGTTATTTTGCTCAAAATTATGTGTGGCTAGCAGTGTCCATTATTAATATTAGTAAATGCATACCAATTTTTTAACGTCACCAGCTTACAGACAATCCACTTCTCGTGTTTTAAACATAGCGGAAGAATCATCAAATGAGGGGCGATGTCGTCTAATTTTGACAGTCTGCCCAATGCATACTGTGGTTGTATTTATGTTGTAATTAGCAAGCATAAACAAATAAACATTGCCTTTATAGTAAGCCTTATATGACATGACATTCAATGTTGAAGTTATTTTGATTGTTATTAGTGGCCATTATATATAAATTTCCAAGGGCAGGATTCAACAAAGTGTTTAGCACAGCAGGCTGGATAAGTAAAGATATTATGGACGCAATCCAGGAAAAGGGAAAAGTTATTGCGCAGGCCAGATAACTGGAAAAGTGGTTTGTTTAGATCGAAAAATGATTGTGTACAAGCAATTGAGTACAAAAAACGAATACAATTAAAAGAATTGGCAGCACTCGGGAACCTATGTAATTAACTAAGAAGTCCTACTGGAGGCTGATCGAAAGTGGATATCAAAAATACTTGCAGTAAAACATTATACAGCTATTAATAATAAACCGGAAATCCAGTGATTTGGATGTCAATTGTGCAACTACCGATAACCAGTGGTTTATGTCAGCTTCATAGATAAAAACCGTGTTGGAGAATGTCACCTAAGAACGGCTGCACCCGTTACAAACACGGAAGCATCGTGAGTGTTGGACTTAAGCAAAGCTTTTCTACCAAAGCCAAATTAATAACGTGCTCGAAATGGGTACTGAGAATGCTTACAAATAATTAGCAATATTACATTGTACAAAGTAACCAGTTTGCGCTTCCAGCGCAAATCCATCCTAAAAGCCTGCAACTGCTTCCAAATAACAAGCAAATATATTTTTAACATGCATTGTTTCAAGATGAAATCAACGGCGTTTCAGCAAACGACGTTAACTATGTGCTTCAAGTGAGCTGGTTAAATAAAATTGGGTTTGGGCAATTGAAAAGTAAACTGAATACTTGAAGGAATGGATATCATACGTAGTCACTCATATAATGCCCCAACAATGTCGGTGACTAATGGTACGATATTACTGCGTAAACCGGAACAAGCATGAGCTAGCTGACAGTGATGTTTGAAATTTTAAGGTCGCGACTAACATGACATGCAATTGCCAAGGTACATGTATAAAACGGATTGTGGTCCACAGGTAGAAACGCTGGATACAAAGACACAAAGACTGAGATCCCGTCCGCGGGCTGTAGTTTGGTGACTCCTATGTTATAAATTTCAAAGTAATCATAACTTTTAATGCGTGGATCTGCGTAGTCACAGCATGGATTTTATGAAAAAATCACTGAGGTGTTGTGACATTATTTTAGCTACCTAAACTTGAGAATTATCGAATGTTTATTTAGTAACTATATGTTGACATAATAATTATGGCAGGCAAGAACGACTTCTAAGCGTTTGAACTTACTTGAGCAGGCAGTTACTTTGAAGCACAATGACCTATGGATTTTATTGTGAAAGTACAGAAATTTAATTCACGAGTACGATAAGAATTTACTGACGATGTCGTAGAAATTGGCTCACGTCGATAAGCGTTATGTCGCATGTTAACGGACTGGAAGTCAATGCTTCCTTGAATATGTCCTAGTGATATCTATTTTATGCACTTATCTTACCTAAATGGGTCAAATTTGCCTTTCTATGGGCAGTTGTTTGTGATCCCGTTTGATGTTGCTAGTCAACTAGTTGGTTGCTTGTAAACTAATATCCCTGCTGAACAAATTTTAAGAATTGTGCAGTGTCTATCCATCGAAAACAGCAGACCACCGAATTAGAGCTATAATTATGTTAATCCGAAAATAACGTAAGATCCGTATAATAAATGTCAGTAGGTAATTAAACGGATAGCAGCAAATCAATTACTATTAAGTTAATGAAAAATGGGTGTCTATCCAATATTGTTAATTATAAAATTACAAAAATTACAAACTAGCAGCCTCTATTAAAGTAGGAATATATATTAGTTCGGCTTCCAGAATAAGAATGCTTAATATAATAAAGTTTATTGCATTGCACGCAGTTTAATTGCAGCTCCTAATTTTGGGTGCAACGATTTGCTGCAAAGAAATGGTGTTTGTTCTTAATTAAGTTTTTATGTAACATAAATCAAAAGATTTAAGAATTTTTTAAACTCAAAATTAAAGTTTCTTTTCTTGTTTGGCATGTAACATAAGAAATGCGCATTTTGGTGAGGATTCCTCATCAAGTTTACATCAGACAGCTTTATAGGCGAATAGCACCTAAATTAAGCACAGATGTATCAAAGAATCGTTGTGTAGAACGCATAGAATCATGATACAGCAGGCTTTCTTTAATAAAGTTTTAACGCGTTTTGTTTGCTTTGCGTTCGCTTACAAATTAATTCATGTACTTTATTCTTTACAACTATGTTATTTATTCATCATTATGCAGGAACGCTTTTTTATTTGTTTTACTAACAATGCAGTAATAGAACCATTTGTAATGCAGTCATAAAAAGTCCAAGCTAAAAAATTTCAGCGTAAATCATTATTTAAGTTTCGGATTATATAGCCAAATAAATTGACTGGAAGTTTTGAAAAGAACCAAAACCTTTAATTTTCGATGCTTGTATACCGCATCTATTCACTCTAGCCTTTACAAAGTTGTTTCCCTAGGATAGAGTTACTTGTGCATAGGTCAGTTTCTATAGAATAATGGGCTTATCAAAAATCAGGCGGCCATGTAAGTTTTTCTTTTATTATTAGAATTGCCGCTTACGACCCGTTCTCTAGCCACCCAAGTTTATGAAATAAATGTGTTATCCTATGATGCTAATTCCATACTTTTAATCAGTTAGTTACATTCTTTATTTATAGATATTTTTGGCTCACGTTTTAACAAGTGCTATTCGCGATCAAATTTAAAAATATTTGTAAGCATGCGTGAATATAGATGAGACATGAAAGTGCTACTTGATTTTGGAATAGAATAGCATTAGAACATAAAAATTACTTTAACCTAATAGAAATAATATTCCTTAAATATGACCAATTGTCGACTACAGCCTGGCAGCAGATTCAAGTGATACTCAAAAAGGAAGTCGACATGACTAAGTCCATTTTGATGGGAACAAGAGAACAAAGAATTTCTCGGCTGCGTCTGTAATGCGGGTTCCTGTTTGATACCTTAGCCTTTTCCACACACAAGCTTGACAGCTAGACCCAACACAAATGCTGCATTTATTCGGACCAAGCTTACAATACACCTGTATGGGTGCGTACTCATCAATGCAGATAAACATAAGGCAGGCAAAATCCCTAACCCAACTTGTCACGCTTGCTTGATCTGAACAGGAGATAATCAGAGAAGGATATGTCACACCATACGGAATTCTTCCACCAAATTTCAATATGATGTTTGTTGGACATTCACGCATGTGTGGTCATGAATGCTGCGGAAACAAATAAGTGTGTAAAGTCAGCATATCAGTTCAACTAGTAGAAGCTGCGTAACCAGCTTTAACGACCAACAGGTGTGAAATGTCAATCAAGTGGACTAACCAATTTATGTTGTTGCCTGTATCCACAACGGGAAAAATTGATGTTCATTTTACTCCCGTTGATAAGGAAAAAAACTTAAAATGGCGACGATTTTTACCTGGTTAATTGCAACAAATCTCTGGCCCGGTCGCATTGGATCCTTGACATGTTCATCTACAAAGTTACACATTAAGCATATTTGCAAATATTAAGACGGAACAAAACAGCAAATTAGGGAATTTGCAATCATACCCATGTTATCCTACTCCTTCCTGCTTTTAACACTGCTAATAACAATGAATGATCTGGTTTTATAG
Source organism: Dicrocoelium dendriticum (assembly GCA_944474145.2). Lineage (NCBI taxonomy): Eukaryota > Metazoa > Platyhelminthes > Trematoda > Plagiorchiida > Dicrocoeliidae > Dicrocoelium > Dicrocoelium dendriticum. The sequence continues at coordinate 4,213 of CALYDF020005648.1, read as the reverse complement.
AAATTGCCACGAGACACTTAAGGAAATTAAGATCGCTTTTCTACATGACATCTTTCTCTTGCTAAAGACCAACCATTTGAGTACTGTAAAGAAAGTTGTCTATTCCTGAATATTGACGATACAATACAAGCTTCCGCTGAGTACTGTGAAGCTAAGTGTAATGCATAGTTTGGGTTAGTTTTTTGCCATAAATATCGGTGCAATACCCGTAATTTATCTAAAAGTCACAAAAATTGGGTCACAAATAATTGCAGATCTTTTGAGGAACAATTGTTTATTGAACTGCGAAGAATACCAATAAATGCACTGTTCCAAATGTTTTGCGCGTTGGCCTAAAATTGATTACTTTGTATTTTGCCGTATACAAAATGTCCGTGCATGTGCATTTAATACTCGGCTTATTTACAGGTATCACAATATGGAATTGCTTTTTAACAATTTGGCTATTGTGTGAAACTAGAAAGGTAGTACAAAGCATGTAAGCTTAATTTAAAGTTTTATGTCTACTTCTGAAAAAACATAACATTTGATGATTTCCTAAATGTAGGCTAAAACTGCTCGTCGGAAAACAGATTTAGTGTAGATCGCATTATGGGGCTTTAAAAAAATAATATGCAAATCCCCTATGGTAGTCAATGCAAGACACATATTTACTTGTACAAGCAATGGAATATAAAAGTCAATGCGGTTAAATTTTTATCCATTTGTTTGGAGTTTTAGATTGGTAGTTATGAATTACTGCATTTTCATTAAACAGTTGTATAATCATTTCTGTCTAATGTAATGGATGAGCAATTAGTATGAATTTGGCTGTACAGCCGCATGTCACCCAGAGTATACTGAGATTTGTAAAAACGTATGCAAGAAATGTGATTACAAGTCCAACGTTTAATGTACTTCTAAGTATTTTAGGTTAATGACCTTAAGTAAAATTAATATATTCCCTCAATTTTACCCAGCTGGTGGGTTTGACTGCATCGACCGCTTTCAACACAATATTTCTGCAACGATTTCCGTGGATAATGTGGGTCACCTGTCGTTTAATAACTTTAAGTCTTACCTTAAATGGAAGCCAATTAGCCATCCTTCTTCTGTGGCCTTTTGATACCGCTAAACCTCATTTACAATATGATTGTCGTGATTTCCCAGTTATATTAATTAATTGTTCAAAAGTTTTTGAAAGTTGACACAATCCTGCCTTTTGTTCATTGCAAGTGTTTGTGTGTCAGGATATCGCGCATTTCCATTTTGCTTATAGTTGTCTGAACTGCCATGTAATAAGTGCCTATACATTGCACATCCAAGTACATTGTTAATTTGAGATTTTGTTGTTGAATTCGGTTTTGCTTTTGTCTGTTCATCTACTTGTAATCGTTTAGACAAAACACCGTTTATCGATGATGGTAAATATTATCCTGTTTATCTTGTGCAGCAATGGTGAGACTATAATGAATGTGTTGGCATCGTTCGCTTTGTTTCATCCCTAATGTCTTGGATTGCATTACATCGTACTGTTATAAAACTATCAGAAGAAATTTACATATATACTTCTAGTCACAGACAGATAAAATATAGCGTATAACATTTTGTTATCTCTCTCTCAAAGTGACAACAATGATGTCATTCGTGTATTTGCCAGGCTAAGGGCCTACAACTTAGCGTACAGCATCACAGCTGTTATACGATTTAAATTTTACTCTCTATGCGGCTACATTTGGTGGCGTATACTTTGATCTAGATGCTCATGAACTGCAGGGATATAACGAAATATTGGGTACTTCGGTTGACAGGCACTATGCAATTTCATAGCGATGTGCGTTTTCGTCTAGCAATATTGGCTTGATAATTAGTTTGTACCTGGAGAAATATGTGCTGTGCGCCATCGTTATTGAAAGTACAAGTATGAGACGTTTCTCAAACTGCTGATTTTGACTAAGGAGAGAATTAGATGGTCTACTGTAAGTGCAAACTTACTGTTTTAATCGATAATCATTTACTTTGCTTACTTTGCACAGAAAAATGAATTCTTCCAATACTGAGATAGTTCCTTGCTTAGCTAGTTTAGAAAAAGAATTTTAATCTACAGATGGGAGATTTGTTAAACTTCGCTTAACCTATCGTAATTTGTTGCTGCAATATATTTGGTAATAGTATAAAACCAATGCATCATATTTGGATCCACGTTGCAAATTACAATTTGTTACCAAACGCCAAACGGTAGCTCTTTTTACCGAAAAAGTAGAGGTTGAACACTTTATTAATTTTTGACTGTTTATTTATTGTTGGACATACAACGTGATGTCTATGAAGTAGTCTTCAAAAATCTCTTATAGATTAAATTTACTAGTTGAGAAATCGTCTTCTATAAACATCTTTTATAGCCAAAAACTAGTCCACATAAATACTGGTATTCAAATAATACTCCTTAATTGCTTGATGCACATCTACACGTGCGCTAACTTGTTATATTTGCCGAAACCACTGCATAAATTTACTTCTACCTGTAATATCATGTTTATTATATTTGTATACTACATAGCAGTTCGCGCAATTTCCATAGTTATTTTGGTTTATCTTTATCTAAGAGAAATACTGCCCTCGAATCAGAGATGACATGACTCATCGCTAGAGCGCGCAACTAAACCTCATTAACCGCAGCTGTATATGATCAAATTAGTGCAGTCTGATAAATCAAATATACGTTAATTGGTTTTCTGACTGCTGAAGCATAACCGCTGATCCCTGAGTGCTTCTTCACTAGATGAATTGGGAAACCATATATCGTTAAAGCATTGCCAAATTTTTCTGGATAGACAGATATCGTATTCAAACTTAGATTTCGGTTATGGCTAAGTGGACAATACTGTAAACAAAAAATTAAGTTTGGAGCTTGGCGCCCGGTAAGCAAAGCAAAGCTTCCGTATACAATTGTGTAAATGTACATGGCCTTCCGCATCTAAAATGAACGTTTATGAAATTGTGTTTAGCGTTACTCCGTGAGTTTACAGTGGCGCCGAAGTGCTACTTGGCGTCCTACTGTAGCTGGCCAGCGAAGGGCCCAAATTGACCACATACCCATAAGTTACATGTAGCTTGCTTCCGTCCTGCATTACCGCTCGTACTGGAGTATCTGCGTTGACTCTGATCATGCCTTGGTACGCTGTCGTTTCTCCATGAACTTTACCCAAGCGTCTCTTCCGATAGGAAACTGAGGAATAGTCTCAGCCCTGGGTCAGGCAAGCCTATCAAGACGAGCGACGTAACAAATTTCACTCTCTTGTTTGAATGACACTGAGCTTTAGTGGAATAGGATCTCATCTGCCATGTACGACGCAGGAGTCTATGCTTGTGGCACTAGCAATGGTCACCGCACCACTCACTGGATATCCGGGAGATCGGTGAACCTGTTGGAACCTAAAAGATAACTTGTAGTGGGTTCCGAGCACAAAGTGACCAGACGGGCTATTAAGCGCCAAATAAAACGAAGCCTATTTGTTAATTAGGAAGCCTGGCAGACAAATAAGGCTCAATAAATGGAGGAGCCAGGAGCAGTAGGTAATTACCACAAGCTCTTCTAGCTGATTCGCACTACTGGTCGCAGAAACCAGGTGTCAGTGAAACAATCACAGACAGCGCGGGTGCACTGAGACACAATAAGGAGAGACGTATGGGTAGTTGGGCGGAACACTTTCAAGATCAGCACGACTGGTTCACTGCTCCCGGACATCCTCCTACTCAGCTGATGAAGGACGAGCCATAAACGGTTACTTTAGAGCCATCGTTGGAGGCCAAGTTCCAAAACGTGATCACAGCCCTCAATCGTTTTCGTGCCGCTGGCCCGGGTTCACTCCCACCTGCATTATTTAAGGATGGAGATGAGGTCCTTTGCAAAGCACTGACCTCCCTATTCGAACGCATCTTGAAAGCAACAGCGTGTTCGGCTAATTGGAGCGAATTGATTATAGTGGAAATATACAAGAACCGCAGTCTCACGGACTGTTCAAAAACAGGGGTGTTAGTCTAACGCCAGTTGTGAAACATTACTGTTCTCAATTCTCGTTCGTCGCCTCACTGTGGAACGGAAAGCTAGGATTAGGAAAGAACAGGCAGGTTTCTGCCCAAGACGTTGCTGTATGGACCATATAATTATTCCGCGGCAGGTGCTGCAGCAGCGCCACGCATACCGCAGACCGACAAGAGTGCGTTCCATTCA
>CALYDF020005647.1:0-14160 GCA_944474145.2 Dicrocoelium dendriticum | reverse complement strand
GGCTGCACCAGCCACTAGTTCATTCTTTTCCAGAGCCACTATATCTGCTTAGCAGCAGCTAGTCGCCATAGCTTCCATTTAACTCTGCGGATATCCGGCGCTCCGTAGGAGCCGCTCCTTTTTCACAATCATTCTCAAAGATTGCTTGCGTCACAGCTCAGATGGTTTGTTGACCTATTAAGTGCCACCGTAAGATCCACTAGTAACTGAAGGCTTAGCCCAAACTCTATTGCTGGTCACCCATCTTTCTCCTAGCACGCCGTTATATGTCGTTCGTCCCACTCGCATCAACTCCTCTTGACAACAGCTAGTCATTTTTGGCTCCATGTAGCTTACAGGTAGCCACTCCCTGACTCTCCAACCCTCATTTTCTTTTGCAGTCTGTCTCTCTTAAGCTTCGCTGGCATGTTGATTTCTTCATCAAAACTGTAGGTATCCAATAGTGGACAAACGTCTTAATGACATGGCTACACCAGCCACTGATTCATTCTTTTCTAGAGCCATTATCTCTGCTTAACAGCAGCTAGTCGCCATAGCTTCCATTTAACTCTGCGGATATCCGGAGCTCTGTAGGAGTCGCTCCTTTCTTACAATATTCATTCACTTGGAATGTTTGCTTTACAGCTCAGATGGTTTGCTGACCTATTATGTGCCACCGTAGGATCCACTAGGAACTGGAGGCCTAATCCGATCTCCAATGCTGGCCTTTCATTTCGCTCCTAGCGCCATTATCCATCGTTCATCTTACTCGAGTAAACTTTTCTTGACAATAGCTAGACATTGTTGGCTCCATGTAGCCTACAAAGAGCCACTTCTTGACTCTCCAGCCTTCATTTTCTTCTGCCGTATGTCTCTATTAAACCTCCCTTGACTGTTGACTTCTTCATCGAAACTGTAGGCATCCAATAGTGGACAAACGTCTTAATGCTAAGGCTGCACCAGCCACTAGTTCATTCTTTTCCAGAGCCACTATATCTGCTTAGCAGCAGCTAGTCGCCATAGCTTCCATTTAACTCTGCGGATATCCAGAGATCTGTAGGAGTAGCTCCATTCTTACAATGTTCATTATCTTAGAATGTTTGCGTCACAGCTCAGATGTTTTGTTGACCTATCATGTGCCACCGTAGGATCCACTACTTGCTGAAGGCTTAGCCCAAGCTCTATTGCTGGTCACTCCTCTCTACTAGCGCGCCGTGACGTTTCGTTTGTCCCACTCGCAGCAACTCCACTTGACAGCAGCTAGTCATTGTTGGCTCCGTTTAGCTTACAAGTAGCCACTCCCTGACTCTCCAACCTTCATTCTCTTTTGCCGTCTGTCGCTCTTAAGCTTCGCTCGTATGTTGATTTCTTCATCGAAACTGCAGGTATTCAGTATTGGGCAAACGTCTTAATACTATGGCTGCACCGGCCACTGATTCATTCTTTTCCAGAGCCACTATCTCTGCTTAGCAACAGCTAATCGCCATAGCTACCCTTTAACTCTGCGGATATCCGGAGATCGGTAGGAGTAGCTCCATTCTTACAATGTCCGTTCTCTTGGATTGCTTGCGTCACAGCTCAGATGGTTTGTTGACCTATTATGTGCCACCGTAGGATCCACTAGTAACCAAAGGCTTAATCCGAACTCCAATGCTGACTATTCATCTCTCTTCTAGCGCGCCGTTATCCTACTTTAGTCAACTCTTCTTGGCAATTGCTAGTCATGGTTGGCTCCATGTAGCTTACAAGTAGCCAATCCCTGACTCTCCAACCCTCATTTTCTTTTGCCGTCTGTCTCTCTTAAGCTTTGCTGGCATGTTGATTCCTCCGTCGAAACTGTAGGTATCCAATAGTGGACAAACGTCTTATTACTATGGCTACACCAGCTACTGGTTTACTCTTTTCCAGAGCCAATATCTCTGCTTAGCAGCAGTTAATCGCCATAGCTTCCATTTAACTCTGCGGATATCCGAAGCTCTGTAGGAGTCGCTCCCTTCTTACAATGTTCATTCTCTTGGATTGTTTGCATCACAGCTCAGATGGTTTGTCGACTTATTATGTGCCACCGTAGGATCCACTAGGAACTGAAGGCTTAGTCTAAACTCTCTTGCTGGTCACTCCTCTCTCCTAGTGCGCCGATATTTGTCGTTCGTCCTACTCGCTTCAACTCCACTTGACAGCAGCTAGTCATTGATGGCTCCATGTAGATCACAAGGGGCCACCCACTGAGTCTCCAACCTTCATTCTCGTTTGCCGTCTGTTTCTTAAAGCTTCGCTCGCATGTCGGTTTCTTCATTGAAACTGTAGGTATCCAGTTTTTGTCAAACGTCTTAATGACATGGCTACACAAGCCACTGATTCATCCTTTCCTAGAGCCTCTATCTCTGCTTGGCGGCAGTTAGTCGCCATAGCTTCAATTTAACTCTGCGGATATCCGGAGCTCGCTCCCTCTTACAATGCTCATTCTCTTGGATTGTTTGCGTCACAGCTTAGCTGATCTGTTGACCTATCACTTACCTTCACTGGCCTATAGATACATTCATCGACCCTATAGGCATACACTAGTGACAAAGCGTCTGATTGGAGTCACTCCTAGCGCCAACATCTGTCGGTCGTCATAAATTCGGCATTTCCCTTCAGAAGTAGCCAATGGCCATTGGCCCCATGCATATGCGATGATCCAGTGCTTGTTAGTAGCCACCCCGTATCTCAATAACCTTTACTCCTTTAGAATATCTGCATCCAGTCCCTCCGCTGCCCTGCCACCAACTGATCTTTAAGAATCTCTCGCAGCAACCTATTTATTTTCGCTTATTATGCCCCCCTCTCGGATTACACTAACTACGTGCTGTTCATGCACCTGACAATCACTACCAACCTTCTAACGCTCTTTGCTCTATCCCCACGCAACTATCGACTCATATCAAACGGATACTCCTGCTTTACTTACTGGTGCAACGCTCTTGTCTCTACGCAGGCGATAGCAATCCACCTATACGGCTAATGATTCTATAGGATACTCAAAAGACATTTTCAGCATAATTATTGTTGCACAGTGTACATGCTTTTGTCTCATACCCGAATGTTATAACACAAGACATTAACAATATTCAACTCCATGCCTGTTCTTGCGGTCTTCTCTCGGTTGTCTCTCACTTTCCCTTTTCTCTGAGGTCCAGGACATGTTGGAGATCTGGGATTGGAGTGAGGAACAGTTTTGGCCAAAGACGGACGCAACAACCCACAAGGACTGACATGGAGGATGGTAAAACTCCGCAAGGACCGACCTACAATCACCATAACCCTTGTCCAGTATGGAGAATTGGACATATCCTCATACTCCCATACATTATACATCTGAAAAATCTGGACAGCGGAAAAACTGAAACTTTTGCTTACCTGGACATACAACAAGAAGAAAAATCGCGGTGTCCCTCTCCTCCACCGACCTCAAAAATCATGGCGACCCAGATCAAAATACCCGTCCAACTAACAGAAGAAATTAGGAGCCATTAACCCGCGAAAAACCGAAGGTAAAACCAGTCGTCAAGCGGCTTTGCCAGTTTAACCTTAATGTTCAAAATGCTTTACGGCAGTGTTGCAGGACGTGGTGGATTTTTGCCTGGCAAGCGTTCTCCCTATAAAAAGCCACAACTGTCTGTTTAACAACACTGCGACGTGGCGGATGTGACTCGCCACTGAATAAAGTCACAGCCCACAACTACATACTGGCAAGTCGACTGGATTCACATATCAACTCTTCTTGACACCGTTTCAACTACACACGATTGAACCCGGAGTATCATCGTGATACACAACAGTTTTTAAACCTTGATCATGCCTCAGTTGGTGCGTCTCTATGAAACTGAGAATAAACTATCTATTTATTTATTTTGTCATGGACATACGACTAATTTTCTACTATTACTGTCACAGTTGCCATAAAATGTTTGTACAGTTGTACATATCTGATCATGCCTCCATGGGCGTGCCTCGCATAGTCGAGAATAAAGTATTTATTTATTTATTTATTTATTTTGTTGCCCATAGGATACAGCATACACATTCCGAATATATGACCACCTGAGTTCATACACTCAGAAGTCGAGCAGCATACAGTTTTTGCGTGAGTACTGCAGACGAGGACTTAGGCCACACAGAAACACGTCTGGTCCATCCTGTTTGAACAGCTTCTCCCTCATACTCCCATTCCCACGAGGATGGTTAAAGGGGCAAATAGCCCACGGGTCGATTTTGCTGAAAGTCCAAATGGTAATTAGCGGACTAATTGCTGGCAGACTTATCACGCAGATCCATCGGAGAGCGGTTTATAACATCATCGAGGGGAACAGAACATCGTAAATCGAAATTGTTGCGATATTCGGTTGTTATTAGATGGCGTTCGTTAATTCAGCTTCAGAAAATCTAAAGCGTTGTCTTGCCCAAATCAAGCAAATAACTAACCCAAGCGAATTATTTGCTTACTTAAATGGTTCCGATGTTGAAACTACTGACACGCTCATGCTACGCGCTGTCGGTTTGCGGTACAGTATGCCAAGTGATATGTCATGTAATCTTGCTTGTTTCTCAGGCATTTGTTGAGCAGAGTTTCTGCTGGTTTCTGCGGATGGAAATTTTTGTTTCCAAAACTTAAATGCCCGTAAAACTGCGGGGCTAAATCGACCCAAAACGGTTGAGACGGATGCTGTTCATCCATGTGCTCATAGGAACTCTCTTCTGAGTGTTGTGAGCCGTGCATGCGTTTGTTCCATAGTCACTTTCTCACTGCTCCCCACCTTCTGACAGGACAGAAGTGATGGCATGCTTTATATCCATCAGGGAAAGTAACACCTTAATGAGAACCACAACATTGTCAACATTGGTAAGTTTACTAGAGGATTAATAATTTTTGCTCTGGAAGCCCAATTAGAGACCCTTGCATGCAACCTTTGCTTCAACTGCCATTACGGAAAACTACTCGATCCTTAACAGTTTGTTGTGTCTTTAAGTATGCTGAGCCGAATCTATTGATTAAAGCGAGAAGGCAGATGAGACCTTTATTCAAGTCGTAAACACAAAAATTGAGTTCTGCAACCAACCAGTAAATATGCCGCTACAACCCACAAGATCTCTTCAAATTTATGAAACTTATACAGTAGTTGCAAAAGCGTACCATAAAAATGTTTGATACAAATAGACCGGAAAAGCATCAAACTGCGAACGGGCTGGTTATCACTAGAACCGCCTAGTTGCGGTCACAGAAACCGCGAAGTTTAAGGTAGAAGCACAGAGCGGTAAGCTCGTGTGCCGGGATAAATCAGCTGGTACTACTGCTTGATGGACAAAGTGGATAGACTTTCAGCAAAAGCGTTGTGAAATGGCTGACTGTTATCGGACAGCACCTTAGCTGCCAGTTTCTTAAAATACGTAATGTGTGTAGACAGCAGTGTGTTGAAAAATGTAGGAAGCAGTCCTCCGCTACATTGCGATGTGTGCCGTTATTTATCTGACAATTACCATAACGTGCTTACGCAGTAGGCGGGCGAAAGTCAATAACTTGGTACGACCCGTGGGAAGAACAGGCATTGTGAAAGTAAACAAGCAACTATCGAGGGACAGGTGCTCTTAGACGGAAGAAGCAGAAAGAAAACACTGTGTCTTTGTGTAGGTTACGTTTGCATGAAGAGTCCAAGAAAAGCAATGAGTTTACCAAAGTGTTGGACCTCATTTCACACTACCGCTTGTTTGATAAGCTGCGATTAAGTGGAATATTCGCGTAGGTAAGTTAACGGATAGTGGCATTACTATAGATAGCTGGGTTTGCTTCTGGATTGGTTCGAGAGTCTTATTAGTACAAGGTCACACTGAGAGGTTGGTTCGTTTCGCTCTCGACTGGTTGTATCTTTCTGGGAGTTATACATCTGATACAGTCTACCATCTGCCTACTAGAAATCTTTTATATCTACTCTGATATTTATCAGACTTCCGCCATCTGGTATTTTCCTTGGCAATATCGTTGTCCCTTATTTGTTACTTCTCCCCTTTCCATTACTATTCTCCTTCGTGGCTGACTCTCTAACTTGGTCTCAAATGCTTGCGGTAAAAGGAGGAATATCTACTAGCCGTCGTGTAAACAAAGCGAGTAAAATGGGGGCAATACAGCGACCAACATGACCATGCCATGCTCCGTTAGGGTGATGGACGTATTTTCTTCTATGCGCAGAGAAATCGCGCAGCTGCAAGAGGAGTTGGCGAGTATGAAAGTGACCTTTAACAGCTTATAGCCAATAGCTGAGCGTTTAGTGGCTATTACAAGCATAGTTCACCCTGGCAATGTAATGCATGAAAAGTGCTCCGAGACTTCCGTGTGCTTCCTCAATGCTATTACTACTGAGTTCATGGACCGGATAAAATCCCTCACGGAGGTAGTGGTCTATAATGTACCTGACCGTTTAAAAGTTCACACCATCAAGAAGGTACTGATGGTTATCTGCGGTCTAGAAGGTGATTTAATCAGTTGCACCAGACTGAGGAAAAGGGCTATTAAAAACCAATGTCCCGTGCTATTCAGGTTTGATACAGAGCGTTCGCCCCGTAAATTCCTGTCATACAAAAAGACTTCCGGTCGCGCACAACCTTTGTCCAGTTAAAATTAGTGATTGCAAAGACAGCCATGCAACGCCGTTACGAAAAGCTTTTTGCATCCAAACCTACTAATGAGCGGACTCCTGGAATATCTTCTGATCCTCTGCAGGATTTTGTCACCCCGGAGGCCTCCCACATAGTTGATTTAGATGTCTCAGAGGATGCAGCTCAGGGTGAGATCAAGCAAATGGTACAAAACAATTGCTCGGTGGCAGAAATGCTAAAACGGGAGGTGATGGATACCCATCACCCCAAGCGACTTTGGGAGATAAGTAGTTGTCCTGAGAAGAAACCCGGGACTTGTTCGCCTACATCCGAGTTTCCACTCGGTTGTACAGATCGTCCCAATGGACCAAGAGGGCAAGTCGCAGAGGCGTCATTCTCAAAGACGAGCAACGCAGCAAGCTGCGCCTTGCCACCCGAAGTATCCCAATTTGGTCGGCGAGCATCTAGTATGTCACCTGTCTGGAACCGACACACGCCGGCTCCTCCAACTAAACGGCCTCGCGAGCAAAATGCACCATACTGCTCGCCTGCTACGGCCATACCATTCATTTCTGCGTCAGAAACAGCCAAGCCGGAAGCCGCACTGCACACGGGTGCCAAAGGAAGAAATACTACGTTTAGTACTATTGCATTTAACGTTCCTGATGACACACCCTTGGAAGTGTTCAGGAGTTGGATTCTTGAGGTCAATGGAATCCAAGGAAACCAACTAGAGGTTGTGCGACTGAACAAAAGAATAAGTAAATTCGCGGCACCACTCGAATTAAGTACTAGGGACGAATCAACTCTCCGAAGTATAATGACAAGTTGCGAAGAGCTGCGTAATAGAGCAGAGCTGAAACAGCTATATTTTGGGCCACTGAGGGTGAACCGACGTGGGGGCCCATCACACTTCGGGCCTGGAGATCGGGTTTCTCACACCCATAGTGATCAACAAGTTCCCGTTCTATTCTCGTCTCAGAAGCCACACACGTGAGCTTGAACCAAAATTTCCACCTGAAGCGACGATGGCACCCAGAGCCAAACGGCCCCGCGTAAGGATGACTCCGAAAAAATCACCGAAGGCAGCTACCCAAACCTCACACACCCATGAAACAGCCAAGTGTGAGGCATCCCCCCAGTCGACATCCGAAGGGGGTATTTGGCCGTATACCACCCAGGTAATAACGTATCCGAGGATCTTTCTATGGATGCATTTACGAGAGCTATCCTTGCAGTATTTGGTTTAGCAACACGTTCGGTACGTGTTGAGAGACTACCTAAAAGAAGCAGTAAATTCCCTGCACCAATCAAAATATATTTTAAGGATGAAGCAACTTTAAATACCGTCGTAACAAACTTTGAACAACTACGCAGTGCAACCATGATGGATCAACTTTTTCTCAAACCGCGAAATCTAGCGGTAATGAAAATAGCCCGCGGTAACAGGGAAACAATCACACGTCCCATATCCACACACCGGACTTCCGCAGCTAGTACATCACCCAACATTATTTAAGGTTCTTCTCACCATGTTCCAGATAGTCCGGACTCTGGAGTACCTACCTTATCCCACCGGTTGTTACCGCCACAACAACTACCTGAGCGGGCAAATTCCCTTCTTTCTACACCACATCACGCGCCTTTTTTATCCCAGGTAGGGATGAGCCGCGACAAGCTCATCCCGACACCAATACGTCACCAACGAAAAGCACGCTCTTACTTCTTTTGACCGTTCCTACAGCTTCTACAGATGGCCCAGTAGCTCTTCGTGCTCCCTTTATGTCATCCGTAAAACTGGGAGACACTGGCCAACTTTTCTCCATTGTACTCATAAATGCCAGGTCGCTGAACAACAAGCCGCATATTCTACGCCCTTTGGCTATCCTTGCTGCGCCTGATGCAATACTATTCACCGAAACATGGTTTGGTGCCTTTACGTTCGATGATTCCCTTTTCATTCAAGGCTACCAGCTGTATACACATTCGCGTACACACAAACGAGGTGGAGGGTGTGCTATTTATCTGCAGCAAAATTTCTCTGCTAATATCGAAGTCCTAGATAACACCGAAATATTGGACTCTATATGGATAATGGTTGATGCCATGGGACTCAAGTTACTACTTGGATGCATTTACAGGGCTCCTGATACATCACCTGTGAGTGACAAAGCGCTAATAACTACTATTGAGCTAGCTACGAGCTATCCATGTGCATGCAAGCTTGTGGCGGGCGACTTCAATCTTCCTGAAATCCAGTGGTTTCCACCTACTGCCTCAGCGAAGTATAGTGGGCTATTAGCCTGCATCAACTTGGGAGGATGGGTGCAGCATGTATCAACGCCCACCAGGTCTAAACACCTGTTAGACCTGATATTTACACTGGGTGTATGCAATATACGTGCATCTGTACGCCTAGAGTTTCCGGGGAGCGACCACAGAGTGGTATACTGCTCGCTGTTTGCAACCATCCCGGCAATCTGTACGAGTAGATCAGAGGCCATGAGATATACCGGCCGATAATCTCCATAGACTGGCCCACATTTGCCACGATTATTCGAGCAAGGAACTGGGAACAGTTCTTTCTGTCCGACTCCCTGGAGCAATCGTCCGCAATATTTTATGGCGAACTGCACTATTGTCTAGGCATATTGGCTCCATTTACTCCTTTAAATAAAAGTTCAGGAAAAATTAGGAGGCAAACTAAGCTGCATGCAAGCTTGAGGCAACTACGACGTTCCTACTACAAGACGTTCAACTTTGCGCATGTGCTGAGAGCCAACGAGATTGCGAGCCAGCTATCGTCCAGGTCTGTATTGATTAAAACATCCCAAGAAAGAGCAGCCATGGCCAGTGCAAACAAAGCCAAGCACCTCAGCTGGCTGCTGCGTTATCGCACTCCTCATTATGGAGCAAAGATCACTTCCATACGCGTCGGCCCTTGCAAAGCAAGTGAAGATCCACGGACTATATGTGAGATGTTCAACTCTTACTTCAAAGAGTCCCAGTGTGAAGGACTGTCCCCGGTCACTACTGAGCTGGATGTGTCCACAAACCAGCTGCTCTCCACGGTTCAGTTCGATCTCAAAGGCATCCGTTCCGCTATCAAAACCAAAAAAACCATCCACCAAACTTGGTCCTGATGGAATTCCAGCCATGCTACTTAAGAATGGGGGCGATGACCTTGCCATACTCCTCTTGAAACTCTTCACACTCTCTATGGAGAAGGGCCAATACCCATTGGCTTGGAAGCACTCTGTCGTCACACCGCGCCATAAAGGTGGCTCCGTACAGGAAGTCAGCAACTACCGACCCATAAACCACACATCTATTCTCTCACTTGTGATGGAGAAATCGGTTAAGCGTGCGCTTATGGCCTGCTTGAATGCAGGAGGCCACGTTAGCAGGTCACAGCATGGTTTTCTAAGCGCACGATCCTGCGCAACCTGCCAGCTTGATTTTTTCAACCTGGTCACTGGCGCGATTGATTCAGGTCTGGCGATTATTACGCTATACCTCAATATGCAAAAGGCTTTCGATAGGGTCCCCCATAAACGCCTATTACATAAGCTCAAGGCTTACGGTGTAGTCACCCCTCTGCTTGACTGACTTAAATCCTACCTAACCGGGCGTACGCAGTCCGTGAAGGTAGCACACTTTGAGTCCATCCCTGTCACAGTTTCCAGTGGTGTTGTGCAAGGCAGTGTGTTTGGATCAACCCTGTTTTTGATTTATGTGAGCGACATCTGTAGCAGCCTGCGCCATGGTCGCCCATTCCTCTTTGCCGACGATATAAAGGTCGTATATGTCTTCCCACCAAGTGCCAAAGTATCCGCACTACGAGAGACCCGTGAAGGCCTGAAAACCTTAGAGTCGTGGTGTCAAAATTGGCAAATGACATTCTCTGCTGATAAATCTAGTATTCTGACCCACAAATGCTCCATATCGGATGGTGCGTTTACGTTGAATGGTACGCCCATCCAACTAAAAACGTTAGCTACTGACCTAGGTATTCGCTATTCTTTCACCCTCAACTTTTCAGAGGATGTGCAGTATCGGGTATCAAAAGCACGCAGAATGGTCTTCCACATAGGCCGCCACATTAACTCGGCTGAAGCACGGTTGGAGCTTTACCGCAGTCATGTTCGTCCGCAGCTGGAATACTGCCCCTTCATCTTCAGTAATTTGCGGAAATCAGACCGCATATTGATCGAAAAGGCTTAGTGGCAGTTTACCAAAGTAGTAGCTCCACAAGATCTAGCGCTTAGTTACCTACAGAGGTGTAACCATCTTAAACTCCAGCCTATATGGCTGCGGCGCATTATCTTAAACCTGTGCTTCTTACATAAGTTAAAATACCAAGCGGTGCACAGTGATATCCCCAGCCTGACACTGAGAAGAGGATCAGAATTCAACCTCCGAAACAAGCACTGCACAGTTGCCCCGCTGCTAGCGAGGAAGAAACTACGTTCACGTTTCTTCCTTGTCGCTTATGTAAATATCTGGAACAAATTACCTTCACAGCTGCGGGAGATTCACAATCCACAGGCTTTCAAGCAGGAGGTACGAAAGTTTATGTGCCTAGATAACATAAGACGCCTTTTCAACATCTGTGATTCTGATGACAACCTTTTTGAGACCGGCCCCGATGGGGCATAGATCACATTTTGGTCAGCTCTGGCGCAAATTTGTATTACGCTCAACTAGGCTTCATGACAGGAGCACCTTGGGCTCACAGGTCCTCCCCATACTTTGCGGTCCCTGTCACACCACGTGAGAGATCTTGGCCCGATCAGTTGCACGCATCTTACAGATGTTAGGACTGCTAATCCGACCACAAAAGGTATTCAGCCTACCCCAGTAGTAGCTGAGCGCTTTACTGGCTCCCACCGACACTTAGTTAAATAGGAAGTCTTGAAATAGTAGACGCTACCGCAAAGGCAACCTGGAAACACTAATCGGTAGCTCAAATCCTTTGAAAGCTCCTTCTCGACGTCCAGTTTCTTACTGCTCAACAGGTCAGCACGTAAAGCAGCCTTGTACTATTGAATGGGAGCATCGTAAGCCTGTAGGCACTGACCAGGTAGGATATTGCATAGCAATGGGGAAGCAATCCGAACGGACAAACTTTACTTCACTTCTTCCTTCTCTTCCACACTTTGGTTCCTTCGTCTCCATCTTTACCCCTTAGTATTTTCCAAATACCTAGTCCACTTGGTCTCTTGGGAATACTTGTAGCGGACCGTTACCTTATGAGTTCTAGTGCTGGGACAAAATGCAGTCTTATGCAAAATCACAAAATAGAGGAAAAATCAATGCACTTGCGTTATAGTTCCTTCTTCAAGCGATGTTAGTCCGATGCCGACTAGAGATGCTAACATATAATCCGAGTAATGGATAGACGTGGCAGCAGCACAATCACAAGCAGCAGCAAAACCGAAAGCAGCACGACGCGAGCGCGTAGAAATTGTTCTATTCAAAAGTTGCGAATTTAAGCAAACGGTACAAACTGATCGGTAACGGAAATGATAAAAACAAAGATAACATACCGTGTAATCACAACCACTACAGAACCCCCTAGAGCTTGCGCTGGTAGGCAAAGCTCGATGTCGTTCATGGAACGTATTGTGCTAGTTTAGAGGGGAATGAAACAATACGACCTGAATGTGTGTGTACTTTGTCGCTTGTTGGGGGGCACAGGGATTCCGGGATTAGGGCATCGGTTATGCGTTTGTCATTGGGCAACGACCCAGGCACAGGAGGGTTGTGAGTAGTAGTGGTTGATTCTGTACCATCTGAAGTTGGCTCGACGTATGCAGGTTTAAGACGGTCGATGCTCACAGACTCCTTGGATCCATTCTTATCCAGGACGAAGTATTTCGGTTTCCGCGACAAGACCTCGAATGCACCTTCATAAGGCGGTGCCAAAGGTCTTCGAACCGCATCGATTCGGATAAAGACGAACGGACAAGTGTGTAAGTCTGCATGTATACGCTGCTCGTGCGTGCTTAGTCGAGGTGGAGTCGGTTTAATGGATCGAAAATGGTGCTTTAGGCGTTCAGTATAGGACGTAGGATTCAGTTCGCCGGTGGTTCGTGAGTAGTATCATCTCGCCTGGGAGTCTGAGGGTGGTGCCAAAGACAAGTTCGGCTGGGCAGCATCCTATATCTCCTTTGACGGTATTGCGAATACCAAGAAGAATAGCTGGAAGGCGTTCAGACCAACGAGCATCAGGCGAACTAGCTGTAATGGCAGCTTTCAGTTGTCGATGAAATCTTTCGACAAGGCCATTGGCAGCAGGATGATATGCAGTCGTCTGGAAATGAGTACAACCAAGCAGTCGACTCAAGTCACGGAAAAGCGTGGAACTGAATGGAGATCCTCTGTCAGTGGTGACAGTGGCTGGCACACCAGAGAATGAAATCCACGATTCAACAAAAGCACGTGCAATAGTTTCAGCGGATATATCGCGTAAGGGAATTGCTTGGGGAAAACGAGTAAATCTATCAACACAAGTCCACAGATAAGTGAAACCGTTAGAAGCTGGTAACGGTCCTACTACATCAAGATGTATGTGTTTGAAACGGGCTTCGGGGAGTGAAAAAGTACCGGAGTTGTAACAGTGTGTCAGTGAATCTTGCTAGTTTGACAACTAAGACAGGTATTGGCCCATTGTCAGATGTTGGTACCAGATGTAACGGTCGGTAATTAGCTTCACCGTGGATCGAATACTGGGGTGCGATAATCCATGAAGATGGTCAAAGACCACTCGCCGGTAGGACTGTGGAACAAACGGTCTAGGTTTACCGGTGGAAATATCGCAGTAGATTCTGGCGTCAGAATTGAGCACAGGCAATTGCACGAGTTTTAACGTAGTGTTTGATCGAAGCTGTGTTAATTCTGGGTCATTGGCTTGGGCAACAGACATTTGTTCTAGAGCAATGGGTGAGCGTGAAAACTGATGGATGTAAGCACGGGATAATGCGTCGGCGACAAGGTTGTTAGGACCGTCAATATAGCGAATATCAACACAAAATTTGGATAGATAATCAAGATGTCGTCTCCCTAGGAGAGTAACGGTCAGAAGTTGCACGAAAAGCATACACAAGTGGCTTATGATCTGTCAAGAGGACAAGACGTCGATCCTCAAGAATGTGACGAAAATGCTTTACGACCAGGTACATGGCAAGGAGCTCTCATCCGAACGTACTGTACCTGGTCTGGGCAGGTTGAAGCTTCCGTGAGAAGAAAGACAAGGGTTGAATTTCCTTATCCACTAGCTGCTGCAATACGGCACCAACGGCGGATTGTGAAGCTTCTGTCTTGAGAATGAGAGTGGCGCTGTCGTCCGTTATCAAGTAAGCGAGTGAAGTAACTTGGCTCAGCCTTTGCTTGACGACGTTAAACGCTGCTTCGGCATCTGGAGTGAAGGTGAACTTTTTTGGTTTACCTTTGAGCAAATCGGTTAAAGGTTGAAGGATTGCAGCACAGCCATGTATAAACCGTCTGTAGTTGTTAACCATGCCGAGGAAACGGCGCGGGTTTTTAACG
>CALYDF020005646.1:0-14170 GCA_944474145.2 Dicrocoelium dendriticum | reverse complement strand
ACAATTGTCTAAGCCCCTTTGGAAGGCTGCTACGGTCTCAGACTCCACTAAATCAGAAGGAAGTTTATTCCAGTAGTTAACTACTCGGTTCGTAAAAAACCTTGCCCTGATGTCCAAACGAGCTCTGTGATGTTTGAGCTTCAGGCGGTGCCTGCGCAGATGGTCTGGCATAGCCAACTCAAACGGATGGGTGGAACTAATACCACTAATTCCCTTAATGATCTTAAACGTCACTATCAAATCCGCCATAGTTGTTGAGGCAGGTAGGGGCTGGTTGAGTCACGAAGAGTCGTATTATTCAATGTTCAAAGTTTCTGAATTTTTCAGTGCGTATACTTTTCGGACATCCAGCTATCCACACTAGACAGCGGCGGCGGGGGTGAGTGCAACAGAATTTATTTACTGCGCAGCATTGTCTAGGTAGGTCCTCGTCCGTACTTGCCTCCTGTCTCAGAGAAAAGCTCCGCCTTTTAGTCCCATCCGGGATAACCAAAAAATTTTAGGCTTCAGAGTAAAGGAAAAGTAAGGAACAAATTAGGACAGACCTCCACGAAAAAGCGTGGGATCAAGCATTGTTAATATTGCATGTCATAACATTTAGAGTTCAGACAAATTGAAGCGCAAAGTGCAGCAATGTTTATGCTGAAATTGCCTTTTGAACATGTTACTAAAAGTTATGACCCTATGAGTAGATTGCTATTATCGATGTAGAGAACCAGAGTATTGTTTGCGTAAGCAATCCATATAGCTTCAGTTTACTATGATGTAACTGTTAGGTGGGCAGAGAGAGAAAAGTGTTCAAACACAGACAGCAACTGAATGCTTAGGGAACAGCAGGTAACCAGTCTATGTTGTTAAGGAGCGCAGAATAAGTGAGTAATAATATAAATAGCTTGCGGCGGGCGAGATGCCAAGTTTACTTGGTGTTAAAGCGGTAGAAAGGCAGGATGCAAGCGCGGAATAAAACTGCTCAGAAGATCTACACCGATAAGAAGGCACGAGGATGCTAAGGGAATACTGCTACAGACGTTTGAGCTGCGAAAATGGAGTGCGATTACTGGACTCCTCCATAAGCAAGTGTCGAATAGGTTGTTGCGAGGCAGGGAACAAAAACCGTACAAAAGAGTGGCAGTGGGGCGGCTGTTTGATGACTAGATGAGAAAAGCTTAACCGCCAAAGGGGAGCTAAGGAGATGTATTAAAAGAAAACGAGCAGGCAGTACGATAGCCTACATTAAGCTTGCTGTGGACGTCACGACACATGAAAAATAAGCGCAGCGCCGTGTGGGGATCCAAGGCATTTGGTGTTCTACGTTAATGGTACCAAGGTGTGCTGAGTCAGGAAAAGCCAGTAAACGGGCTGGACTCCTATATGATCTAGGGTCGATGGCGTTGCAGCGAGGTAAGGGTAGTAGAACACCTAGAAATCGGAGACTAAGGGACACTGGTATGCTGACCAAATGAGATAGGATGGACAGAAAGAACGTAAAGGCAGGTTAATTGAAGAAAGGTCAGCGAATGGACGGAATGCCAGCATACATTAAAGTTGCTGAAGGTATCAGAGCATAAGAGACAAAACCGAACAGGAGCGCAAAAACTTTAGTCATGCTTTTGTGCTAAGGTAACAGTACAAAGTTTGCAAAAACCAGGGAAAGCTAGTCCGAGAGCAGGACGCTTGCAGGTATAGACGTCGAAGGCCTTACAACGAGTAAGAGGTAAATAACCCTTTAGAATGGAGAGGCTAAAGAGCGGTTGTGCGCTGACTACTTGAGTTATGTTTGCTCGAAGGAAGAGAGCTAAGAAAGGAATATTGATGAAAGAACGGCAAACAGTAGAGGCGCCAGCAGACAGTATGATTGTTAATTATGCCCGAGCATCAGAGACAAAAGCGCAGCGGAGTGCATATAATAAAATCATGCAATGGTGCTAAGGGGATGGTACTAAGATCGACGGCGCCGGGAGAAGCCGTTGAGACAGCTAAGCTGCTACATAAGCAAGTATCGCAGACGTTACAGGGAGTAAGGGACGACTGAACATCTATAAAAAGAGACTATGGAGAGGATGTGCGTTGACAACTTAACTTATGTTTGCACGCCAGAAGATAGATAAGGTGGTTTAATTGATAAAGGGTAGTAAACGGGCGGAATACAAGCATACCTTAAGGCTGCTGGGGATATTGGTACATACAAGTCAAAAATGCAGTGGTCCGCAAATACTCAACTCCTCCTAGGGTGCTGGAATAATAGTACATAGGTGAAAAGTAGAAGATGTTACAGCGCGTTAGAGCTAAATGAACAGTTTGAATTGAGAGGCTAAAGTGCGGCTCTGCGCTAACCAATTGTGGTTTGTTTTCTCGGCGGAAGTGAGCGAGGAATTGTTTAATGATGAAAGGACAGCAAACGGGAGGAGGGTAAGCATACATAGTTTGTAACATATGTTGGAGCAAAAGAGACTAAAGCGCAGCAGTGCGCAGATGCTGAAGTCATGATAAGGTGCTAAGGGCCTAGTGAGAAAGCAGACTGGGCCGGGGAAAGCCAATGAGAGCTGTGAACTCTTGCATAAGCAAGTGACGAAGAGGTTAGGGCGTGTAAGTAAAAACTGGATATCTGCAAGGGAAAAGCTAGGATGCGAATTTGCGCTGACAAATGAGGCAAGATTGATCGCTGGAAGAGAATCAAGACTTTGTGCCGGATGCGTGCACGACGTACTGCACAAAGTACGTTAAAGTTGAGGGAGCAAGCAGGAGATGAAATTGTCTACCTTAGTATTAGGGTTGTGGTCCATATGCTTTGCAGACGTCGGCGTTTTCGAAAAATTTGGAACGTCTATGCAGAATAAAAAATATGACAGGAGAGCTGTTATGAGAGGCAGATACGACACAGTGTGGCTGAAGGTGACTGATGGCAGCCGTGAGGTGAAAAGGAGTGATCCGGGGGAAATAATTTACGGAAGTATTGAAACAAGCATGCATTTTTCCTTGGGTTTGGGTGAGATCGGATGGGGTAGACGCTTGTATGTAAGCAGGTCTATTTTCACACAGCTTGACTTCGAGTCTTTTAAGGTTTAAAATAATAGAAACAGGACTGACTGTATGGTACCTATTAAGTGAGGATTAGACTTAGATTCCGTTGTCGGATGCCCGTACAGCGTGTGGAAGCCTGTTCCACACATAGACCTATCTGTAGTACTAGTAGCTTGCGCGCGTACCACTTTGTGCTTTTGGCAGGATAGTAGAGTATGACCGATTAGAAAGAGGATACGAAATGTTACCCGATGATATAAACGGCGTCAGTGCGCTTGCAAGAGGATTGTTGATAAGAAGATATAGGAAGGACGCAAATTTCCGCCCCGGTATCAACTAGGTACTGGGTCTCGGAACCATAACTCGTAATATAGATGAGACAAGTTAGAGTTTCGCTAACGTGGTTCGTGGCCATTACAGGCAATCGTGCCGGCTCATCTGTAGCGGAGTAGCTACATGGCTGTACTCACTCACGGAATTTCTTACCTAAACGCGATTTTTAAAATCAATAAGCTAGGACAGCAGGTTGTGTGTAACAGGACGATGACCCAGAGCAGCTGCATGCTTATGGTTTATAGTGAGTTATTTGAGCTGGTGCTGAGCGACGCTATTTGCGATGATAATGCGCCTAGTGCCAGGGGCTGGCTAGTCGCGCTTGTTGGTGTGGTGGTGCCAGCAAAACACTGTCTAGGTGCTGTGGGTTTAGTCTCTGGCTGGTGCCGTTCGCTGACGCGGTCCGCTAGGTCCGCAATTGTTGTGATTTGCGGGTCACCTTTTACTGCAGGGATAACCTGAGTGCTTTCGAAAAGGCGTTGCATCCACAGCTCGCGGAAAACCCCTACATCCATGTTGAACATGCCGATGAGCTGCTACATTTTGCACAACAAAGCTCAGGTACACTATCTTCTAGTTGCAACTTACTAAATAGTTGTCTCAGACGGACCTTGTCGGAAGACGTGATTAGTTGTATGATAGCCTGTTTACGTGTCGCATACTTCAGATCAAGAAGGGGCGAAATATGATTTCGCCCCCTGCGAGGATATACTCTGAGAAAAGTGAAATATTAACCGATTATACTTGGTGTATTCAGAAGTAATCCTACGAGCGTAAAAAGCGGATTCTAGGTGCAAAGCTATGACAAAGGATCATTCTTCCAAAAAGTAAAGGGACTAACGCAACAGAATTGACCACTACAGGATCAACAGCGCTAACCGCGTATGGAAACGCTTTAACCTCTAGATAATTTATTGCAAAATCGAAGAAAAATGTGGTAGGTGCGGAAACAAAATAATCAAAGTAATGGATCACAAGTCACTGGTAGGAGCTTAATCCACTATTAATTCAACTTGACCCATGACGTTTTCTGGACCTGGGCCAACTGTTTTTGTTTGGCGCCTGGGATACTAGTCAGTAAGCAGAGACACGTAAGAGCCGTAGCAAATACAAGACCGTATAGAAGTTGGAGGCGACTGAACATAACGCGGATGGTGCAGGCCACAAAATTAGAAAGCAGAGCAACCAGATAGAGAAACAGTGCAGCAAGCTACTTAGCAAAAGAATTTGTTTTAGCAAAGTACCGTAAGTAAATGAAGTGGAAGTTTAAAAGGCTAAAAAAACGGTAAAATCCAACTTTGAAATGTAGTGTAAGAACGGACTTCCCGGTACCCTACAGCGTTCGATCTGCGTGCAAACATAAATCAGCTTATAGTTCTGCTTAGTAGTTGATGTTGACCGCAATTCAGGCAAAGCAACCTGCTGCGGATGCCTGGTATCAGACATTACCTTAGATGCTAGTACCTTACGAGGCTCAGTGAACGTAGAAATTTGTGTTGACCGTAGTGGGCACCGGAGTGCCGCGACATCGGGAATAGTGCCTATAAGACCTGACAGTTCATATAAACTGCTTACACGGAAGACCGGAAAATATCACCGAAAAGCAGCACGTCTAGTGGGAAAGAACAGGGAAACGGAAAAATCAAAGAATTAACCCACAAGGGACAAAGAAGGTCCTTAGACGAAAGACGTGGAAAGAAAACCTTCGCGTTTGTGTTCCGTGTACATGTATGGTTCAAGTCAGACCACAGTTCTGTGCCACAGTTAGGTACCTTAATGCTGTAGCTACATGTAGTCCGTAGTCGTCAATAAACAGTTTGGGACCCTGCGCAAGGAGCTGCGCGTAAGTTGCTGCTTAGAGTATCAAAAAATAACATGGCAGATTACAAGATTTGGACCAAATATTGAGGTCATTCAGGTGGCATTGCAGCCAAAATGCGGAATCGGCTATGTCCAGGACAATGTCAGCATATTTTAATAACGGCGCTTCTGTGGGGGTTATCATTGAACTGACTAAAGTAGAAAAGCGAAAAGGAGACAAATTGCTCACCGAAGTACACTAGGGAGGAGCATCTAGCACTGTTTCTAGTAGATTAGTCGTCTAGTGGAATAATCACTAAGCAGCTGGAAGATGGTGGGATGTATTCCGTGAGTGAATATATCCGTTTGCAGCAATTCGCAGTTTGCGCCAACATATACGTATACGCATTGACGTATATAAACTAACGCACCACCTAAATACATCATACCTTCTTAATAGGACGGGGCACGCCCATTAAGACGTGAGCAAATAAGCACAATACGCGTTACTGCTTTGGAGTAGTACATCTGCTTGCTTTTAAACGTACAACTGATAATTGTTTTAGTAAATACATAGAAACCGTTTGTCGGAGCATAGTAGGATCAAAATAAATGATGGCGCTGGTGCGTGGAAATAACAAATGTACAACTTTTGGAGGTAATGGTCCAAATTCTGTGAGTCTTCGCCGCGTTGCAAGCCGCTGTTTTTTGGAATAGGTGCAAAAAGAAAACTTGGGGTTACTGTTGCTTAGGAATTGAAATGGCATTATTCGGGACTCCATCAATACCGCGGGATTGGCACTGTTAATCAAAATATATATTTACTGTCTTCACCTTCTAATTGGTTCGGTTTTCTAACTCAGGAAGGGATTTTTGGATAGAGGACAAGTAGGTTTTGTGTGTAAGTTACAAAATGTACTTTCCAGAAGGTTGAGTATTATTCTTTGACACCAAATGAATTTGGAGGAGGTCCAGGAGAAATGCATGCACAGAACACTTATAGGCGAGTGGAAGGCAAAAGCTAGCTTGTAATGCCTCGAAGAAGCGCACCATTTAAACCAGTACCGAATGCAGATTCCTCCATAGATAAATCGAAAGGTTCCATGCACGAAAAGTCATCCATGGCCAACTGAGATATTATAAATAAATAAATATTTTATTCTCAACCATGCGAGGCATGCCCATGGAGGCATAATCAGAAATGTACAACTGTACAGACATTTAATGGCAACTGTAACAGTGACAGTAGAAAATTGTTCATATGTCCATGATTGGCACTGTACAATAGTGAACATGCGAAATAATAATTTGGCTGTCGTAAAACCGGGACCTCGGCTAATAATAGATTAATGATCCTGAATAATCCATGTTAATTTTAAGCAAATGGTCAGTGAAAACGGTTGGTAGCACTTATACCGGAAGTTCTTAGTTGTGCAGGCATGTTAAAGCTATTGACACAAGTTATGTCGTCCGCAGTAGTAGTAGAAATAGATTTATGCTGGAAAACTTTAGTCATTTCTATGTGAAACTGGCAAGCTAACCTCATTTGTTGAAAAACCTGGAAGCAGCATCCATTCAAAATGGCAAATAAAATATTCAACTTGAAGGGTAATTTTTAAAAGCAGCAGGATAAGGTTCTATTCGTACCCTAGCGTCTTATGTAGGCAGGGCTAAGGATAAGTGTTGCTCCGGGATCAACTGGTGTCATAGAAGCGTCCTTGGTGTGACGCTCATAATTATTGTGGAGACTTCGTGGAACGGTTTACGCAGGAACATAGCGAAGCAGACGGACAAACGGAAACGAACCGAAAGCGCAAACTAACAGATGAAGTGCTTGCAAGGGAGTCTAAATTACTGAATACCCAGATGTAGTGTGAACTTGCCACATATATATGTTGTATGCACGTGTGCTTAGGAGTTGGTACGGCAGGATGAAGCATTTGCGGATAGTTGGAGAAAAACAGTATGCTCATGGAGGTAAGAAGCATAGACCGGATGACCGGCTTAACCTGAAGCTTCTAGGTTCCGGTACTCTGAGTGTCGCCAGGATGAAAAAGACACATGCTGCAATAGAATGGTCACTATAAACCCAAAGCTGGCCCAAGTAAGGAATTGAGGCGGATGCGCAAATCAGTGGCATATACGTCTATGGTATATTCGGACGGCTTTTGGACTATGGAATCATGAGCGCTTTAGCGTAATTACGTTCACAAATTACTCTTCGCACTGCCGTCCGCATTCATCCGCTCCTAGCCGATTCTTAGAATTTCCTTTCCCACTTAGAACGTTGCGTTACCTATTTTGCTGCCGCATTCGGTCTTAACCTAGTTGTCCTTAGTTTCACCTAAGATGCCTCTCGCATTCGGACTGCTGTCATCCTCATCGGTTTATCTGTTTCTCTTCAGCCATCGCATCATTCGCTTAACTTTTGTCAACAAGCTTTGTTATATCCGTCTCTTGACCCTGCGCGTGCATAACCTTGTTCCTACCTAGCAGTTTTATTCTGAGTCACACCAGCGACGTGATGTAAAGAACGCCCTTGCAAATCATGTATACTAAACAAATTACATAAGTTTTAATGTATCATAGGCACCGTTGCGCGCCACCAGTCTTTCGATAGTGCTTCTTGATTCATTGCTGTCTCTGTTTGGCTGCCTCTTGTCCGGTGCCGTTTTTTCCCAGGATTTCTACAGTTACATCCGCCAAAACAAGAAGGTTTATCCACGGGGACTGGTTGACCCATCCTCAATAGCCAGCTGTTTTAAACGCTTGATCCTTTCTCCGGAAGATGAAGAACCCATGCATCGTTTCAAATGGAGCTCTTTCCGCCATTCTGGAGACGCTACGTTTACGGTGTCTAAACAAATGGGTTTAGCTCGCCTCGTACTCGCAGTAGAACAATTTACTCACCTGGAATAATATTTTTACATGGATCCCCTGTTTCACAACCGAAGGCAAACAATTCTGACATGATTACCTTCACTGTCTCAAACAGTCCGATTCCAAAGTCATCTGGAGCTTTTCTGATGTCATTTCACGAACAGCGTTACGCTCGTATAAGTGGCTTTTCCGATGGCCTTTCATGAAGTTTTCACTTGGCCATGGAGACAGTTACACCAACTTACATTTGAAGGAATTCCGAATCCACTTTGCGGAGAATGGCATTTTCGCCTGTTATGGACATATTCAGCCACATGAAATAACTGCACTCACCGTCCCAATGACAAGTCCAGCTGGATAGCTGGACACGGTTTGCTAGCTGGACAAGGACATAATAGAAAAAGCCGGCCCCTGTTAACAATGTGTTTACCCACCTGCATTATTTATAATTTGACTCTGCGACGCTTTCGCATCACTGACCGACTGCAACGACTACTGCTGGACCATTACTAAGCCATTCAGCCAACCAAGGAAGAATTTTGGCTGTCAACCGACTGCGAATAGTAGAGTGCGAAATCGGTCTATACGATGCGTAGCCGACTAGCACTACTGTTCAACAGAAGCTACGGCAGTGTTCCAGGACGTGGTGGGTTTTCTCCTGGCAAGCGTTCTCCCTATTAAAAGCCACAAACGTCCGTTTAACAACACTGCAACGTGGCGGATGTGACTCGCCACAAAATAAAGTCACAGCTAAACATTTCACACTGACGCAGTCCTCAGCCTTCTACATCCAACATGCGCAAATGATTTTACTATGAAGAATGCTTTGATGGAGCACAGATCATCTCGACATTGTAATGGTCATTGGTTGCACCAAAACCTTGTTTGGGTTCCTGTTCTCACGGATCACTACATGGTGAAATTACCCCCAACTTGTATCTTGACTGACTTTTGCGTGTTACAGCGCCATCATGGTCCTTGATCTGACTATTACCTGACAATATGCTCACACATATGGACTGCGTCTATTCGTTTAGAACTTTCATTAAAACGAAATGTTTCAACATCACAAAGAAGCTATGCTTGTATGCATATTTGATCACGCCTTTACAGGTGTGTCTCGTTTTACTGAGAATACACCATTTATTTATTTATTTATGTATAACAGTAAAGTCACGCTAGAAGACAGGCACTGCTAAATTTTTGAGTTAGAAGGGACGGGGGTTGTTTTACATAGTAGTCCTACATAGGTAAAAGTGCAATAGACCAACACGTCTATAAAGATAAGATAAAATGATTCTGCCAGTCCTAGGTCGTTACGAATCTGTGATATGGAAAAGTCAGAGTGAAGCTGACGGGTAAGCAAGGAATGGATCCGAGGGGTGCATATTGGGTAAACATCGAAAATGATGCCTAGAATGAATACATAGCGATAAATAGTTTAGACACGAAAGCAATGAGGAACACCCGATCATTCATGACCGAACTTTTACCGGCGGTAGCGTCTCGCAGTAGACACCATGCATTGCACGCAATGAGGCTAATGGCTTAAAGGCATAGAAGATGTAGAAATAAGAAAATTGCTGGTGTGGAACAAGATGGTTACTGAATTGACGATGGTCCAAATTTAGGTGCGTGTGACGTAGCGTGGGAAGCCGTGAGCTGTGCCTATATCCAGTAGCGTGTCAGGTCCGCCAAGTTGCAGTTTTGTTAAAAGGTCCTATGTGGCTTTTATAGGGCGCAATCTTGTCAGACAAAAACTAGCACTGCTGTACTTCCATTTAAAAGTTAACATATAAATAGGTATTCCCAACAACCCAAGGCCCGCCTCCTGCGTCATGATCAAGTGGAAGAAAAGATTAGGAATGCTTTAGGCATAAGCTGAACATTGGAATAAATTCTGGTGAGATATGGACCTATAGATGGATAAAGGTGGCTTGAATGGAGCAGGTGACATTAAATACCATTTGCTGTTTTATGATAACGTGGCTTGATTTGGAAATGTAGTCCAGTATCCGAATGCTAGAATTAAGGGTTTATATCATAAAGATAGGCATACGCACAGAAATACATAAAGAGCAAGGTTCTTTGTATGGTTTTCTAAGTAAGGTGAGAAATTGCTCGAGGAACCTAGGTTTTGTTCAAGTGTGTACTGTTTATCTACAGCTGCACCATATTCTTTCAGGTAGCAGTCGGTAGTAATCTAATTTCGTTGGATAGTAGCAAGCTGCTCGCTGACTTCTAGGGACGACAAACCGTAA
Organism: Dicrocoelium dendriticum; assembly: GCA_944474145.2. NCBI lineage: Eukaryota > Metazoa > Platyhelminthes > Trematoda > Plagiorchiida > Dicrocoeliidae > Dicrocoelium > Dicrocoelium dendriticum. Next base: position 3,875 of record CALYDF020005646.1, on the reverse strand, counting down.
GCGTCAATTTGTTTCCCACTGGCAACTAGGAGAAAGCATACACTTTCAGGGTAACGCCAGGCGATTGGAATTCCTTGGTACGCTACTGTGGCTAACAAGTGCCAGGTAAGATATATCGAACTTCCCTTACAGTTCTCAAGATATGAATGAGAATTTTCATGGGCAACGAGACTTCATTTTGTTAGGAATAATCCACTGGATAAGTGGGTATTGCGGAGCGCGACGGTACATTCCGCTGGCTTGGTGGATAATATTTGATCGGTAAGTTTAATCCAAATCATGTTGGTTACTCTATGGAGATTTCACGAAAAACAAGGTTAAAGCCAATTGTTCAGTCCCAACGGAAATACGGTTTACGGAGATAAAAACCCAAATAAATTTGACCGGGTAGTCAGCATCCTTCCTTTGAGAAGCGAGGTGGTTCCGTACAAGGTTTGACTGCTGAAAGTATTTCAAAAAAGTGCAGCTGAGCCGGCCGATTCTTTTCCTAGAGATATTATTAAAACAAAAAGCCAAAAGAGCAGACCTCCTTGCACAGTAAAGGAAGCGATTTGCACAACCACGGTAAGGCCCATTCTGGGGTGCAACATTCTTTCTCTGTGCACATGATGAATAGAACAGTAAGTACAAGCCTTCAGAGTTTAGAGATTAGATAGGAAATAACTATGCTTAGGCGGCAGGGTTGTGGAAGAAGTTAGCTTACAGTGTGTATGTGTAGCAGACAGGAAGAACGGATTATATATGTGTAGTACTTACATGATATATGGTAGCTGTGCATCAGCTGAAGAAAGATGCGAATCAAATTGCGTCAGCTGGATTAACGATTGTGCTACTGGGGTGGGCCTATGTTTTAAGAGAATAAAGAGACCGAGAAGCCACAATGATGAGCTCTCTTTACCTGGAACTAAGGATCTGCGCGGCTGAAGACGGTGCATACAATTAGCGGATAATAGGCATAACACTCTGGCCATAAGGCCCAAGTGGGTCAGCGACCAGGATCGGGCAAGAGTCAGGCGCGATGAAAACAGGTGAAAACAGGGGAACATAGGCTGAGAAGCAGCTATACTTTAGATGAGGTACTTAAGCCTAAATGAGGCGAAAAAGCTGTTTGCAATTCCTAGGCCCCTGCTAAATTAGCTGATAATAATGAATGGGGAATATGAAAGGTAACCTAAGAAGGAACGATGAAAAGTGTGGTTGGTATAAAAAGCTGCTACTATAAGTTTTTGTAGACGATGAGCAACAAGAAAGCAAAATACAGAAGGGAATATAGCAGTGAAGAACTTCATGAATTAGCCGTCCAATGAAGTGGAAAGTAAAACAGAGCAGGCAAGAGGGTAATTACTGGTTTGTGTAGAGGCTATATTGATAAATAGTGGAAAAGAGGAACAAGGCTGTTGCCGATCTTGCTTCGCAATTAATCCGGCTCCCACCCCTCTCCTCTGTCGGCCATTTGATAGGTCTGTTACGCCGTAGATGCCACTACAGCGTGCTACACTTAGATATTATTGGAGCTGCTTCTCATTCCATTTCGCTACCAATGTTCAATTTCAGGACTGGTTCTCAATGCAATTTGCGCTGTATCGGTGACACTGCAACCCATTTTAAGCCGCAACTCCAGGTAAAATACAGACCTGGTTTTGCAACCGTATTTTTGCTGTAGCTACGGTATTTAGTTTAATCTCTCATTGTTCCTGTTTTTAACTATAAACGCACACTATTCCATGCCATTATCCGACGAAGGTGAGTAGCTCTTGCTTTACAATTAATCCAACGCCCAGCCTCACCCTGCTCTGCTATCCACTTGCATTGCTCGTTACACCGTAGAAGCTCACTTCGCAGTGCAACTGTTAGTATTTTGCTGCTGCCGCCCATCTTATTCCGCAACCCCAAGTCCATTACAGTGCTGAATCTGCAACACTCTGTTCATTGTAGCTGTGATTTGTCGTCCACACTATTTTCGCTATTTACCTTAAGTATGATTGCTTATCAGTCCACGACCTTCTCTCAAGGTAGCCAAAGTCATCTGCTTTACAATTAAGCACGCTGCTACCTCTACTCTTCTCTTTTATTCTTTTACTTTACCTGCTTACCGTTGTATTCTATCCTAGTGTGAAGCACTTAATCCATTGAGATCCATCTGCAAAAACCTTACTGCGTAACTCTTGGTGCATTGTTATTATTTTCAGCAATATTAAGTCAACTTTGTTTCTCCACTTCCTACTAAAGAATATATGGGATGTGACACAAACGTCCACCCCTCTATTCCTTCTGCCAAAACCTGCAGTTGCTTTGCTTGTCGTAGCCCTGACTAGCGACAACTACACGACTTATACTTCCCTCACACGTTCTCTTCTGAGTCTAATTGGAATTGTTCTCTTGCATGGTGTTATAGCATCCCTTCCTTTTTATGCACATTTACCATCACTTCTTCATTGGTACATCGTTTGGCATTGTCAGTCTTTACTCGTGGCTGCAAGACTTATTACATTAGGCAAAGCCCCCACTGCGCTATTCTTTCCTTATAAGAACCTTTTCGTACCGCTACCATGCGCCGCTGGGTGTTGTCTTTATATACCTAGATCCCCGGAACAGCTTCAGTCCCCACTTGATTGGTCTCTTTCAAATGCTTTACCAATAATGAACCACCTTCGGCTCTATATGGTTGCAAGCAATTGATATTTACGTATTCCGCGCTATGTACAAACTTAGGTTGACATTATGCTGTCCCTTCACCATTTACTCGCGGCCGAGTTCTTTAAACTTGGCTATAATCTGTCCCCACTAATTAGTTTCATCGCAGTAAACCAATATAACCTGCATGGCTTACACGAACCACGTTTTTGTCTTTGTGTATCTAACATTATTCTACCCATGCGGCCATAGCTTATTGTTGCATGAACAAAATGTCATAACGTAGGACTTCACACTGCTTGGTTGGATGACTGTTCATTGCAGTCTTATCTCAGTTCCTTCTTTTCTGAGGTCGCGCCTACCCTTGGGACCCGGACACCGACTGAGGAACTATCTATTTGCCAATGACAAAATAAGCAACCAGGACTCACTTGTACCAACGCTTTACATCAAAACGGTTTGTTTGCGCTCGCCTCCATAACTGAGGGTTTGTGTGGCTAGCTAGACACGAAGTATTTACACTCAGGAAACGCACACCACAACCGAAAAGTCAGATCAAATAAATTACGACATTTTACTATGCCTCACATTTATTCTCTCGAATCCTCAGGATTCTCCCATCCTAGGCCGACTTCAACGTATATGGTGGGCCCTGAATAAGCTATTTGTTCAAACAGCAGAGAAAATTAGGTGTCATTCGACCGCGAATAACCGAGTAAACTATCCATCAACTACAGGATTTGCCAATTGTACACTGCCGTTACTCAGGCAATCGACAGCATTCCAGGAAGTGGCGTGTGTTCGCCTCCCAATCATACTCCTTATAAAGAGCCACAATAGTCCGCTTAACAACAGTGCGAAGTGGTGGATAGGACGTGCCACTAAATAAATGCACTGCCCAAGGGTACACATTGGCACGTTTAGTAGGGTAATAGTTCACTATCTTTTCGATACGTAAAAAAGGATATTACTCTATCTGCACATATGATCGCCATTTGTACTGTTCATTCACGTGGACAGAACTTTTCGTCAACTCACTGACGAGGTGGTTTCTTAAGGGTATTTCTTCCATTTATGCGACGTACAAATTTGGACAACAGCTGAATACTGGCATAGAAACTGGTATTGTGAAAGCTATAGGCTTGAAAATTTTAATCATGCCTGGTTTAGTGTGCCCTAAAGCATTCTAGTATTTGTAACTAATTACCTGGAAACCGCATCGTGACTCACAGTCTGTGTGT
>CALYDF020005645.1:0-14153 GCA_944474145.2 Dicrocoelium dendriticum | reverse complement strand
AAGCATCAAACACCTTTTTTATCCTGTGAGAATTTTTCTCTTGCGCGTTGCATAAAGGACCGAATAAATATTTACTAGATACAAGTTGCTTGAGTCACCGTTCAACAGCCACTTGTAGCCATGGCAGATGATCATCCTTCAGTGCTATTGATTATATCCAAAATCCCCTCCACATAAGCAAACAGAAAAACCACCTTACGAATGCTTCTACTTGAAGTACGTAGCTTCTAGTATAGGGAGCCATGACTATGACAGCCAACCCGGTAATTTGCAACGTTTGTACCTTGCAACCGTAACATGTGACAAGTCGGTATAGGTAACTGATAAGCGGCACAGGCCACTAGTAACGAGAGGACACGTGTTCGATTCCTGATGAAGCCGAGGGCTGCGCACTATTAAAGAGTTCCAACAGGAAATAACGTTGTTCGAATTCTTTGCTTGCTGTATACTATTATGTCTACCTTTAAGCATATTAGGAAGAGTCACCGAATAGTTGTATTGAAAATCCCTAAATCGCAGACATAGAACCCGTAAATGTTTGCTCGCGACTGTTCACTGGGCTGTACCAAATGGAAAGCAGAATGCGCTTCTACCCAGTTTATAAGGTCAACTAAAGTGTAGATGCAATGTTATTTGTCACTGATTTACGCAAGATGTGAAGCTTTCAATCTCCAAATATTAAGATGTTGCTTGCAAAAGTAGAACGGCAAACTCGAGTGCGTCACTCATCGCTCGTCACTTTGAGCATAGGTTTAGGTGTCACCTGCTTGGTCCTAATATAGACAGAATAAATTAAATGCTTGTAGTTAAACTTTTATACTTAAAGTCACGACTATATTTAACAGCCGACTGCGGATAAATTCCAAACATTCAGTCAGCGGTTGGGAACAGCTATTTAGAAAACTCATCTGTTGGATGTATAATAAATGTGTATGAAAGGCTACGGAGAGAAGTAATGGTTAATGCTTAATAAGTAGACAGGCTTTGCCGATAGACTGGTTGACTCCACAAAGATGGGCATTTTATTAAATGAACTGACTAAACTGACTGAAACCTGTATATGCCTTATTTGACCGTAATAATTTTATACTATTATGAATGTCTTACTTTTCCTACCTTCAAAGTTTTCATAGTAATGTAGGCCAAATCCGTAGTTGTTGAGGTACTTTCATCGATCATGTACAAAGGTAGTGTTGAAAGCACCAACTACAGCCGATTTGCAGATATAAATAAAGCCACAATTTCAACAGCAAATTGCTTTCTCGATAGGCTATACAGCTGTGTCGGTAGTTGCTCAATTGTGCTCATTCTAAGATTCTTGAAAACAAAATGTGTTATACACTAATCCTAATTCGGTCTTTATGCCCTTCGTACACGGACAAGGAGATTTGATTCCAACGCTTATTTTTCATGTTGTTAGTGATATATTTAATTTTTTAAGATAGTTAACGAAGGATTTGGGCCGTTGTTTGTAAATACAGCAAGTGAGAACATGTTTATAATTGTACACACTGTTACTCAAGCCACCAAAAATACCAAAATGGGAGGACAGAAATTTGTCACTATAAGTCTTGTTGTTCCTTGCTGTGACATGTTATGAAGCAGTTTTTGGCTTTGTGCAACAGAGAAACAGGTTGAATTTAGTACGCTTGAGTCTTTTGCGTCCTTTGCTACCCACAGACTTGCAGCCCTGCACTAAATTGTTGATGCAAAACGGAAAATGGGCAACTCTGTCATACCTGATTTCAGCAACTGGTCTGTCTGTTAGCTTTGCGCGTTTTTATCGGGAAAATTAACCTACGCTGCAGTTTTTGTTAGAGTATCGCCAGATTCTGTGACTGATGTGTATGTGCTTGGTCTTCCTACAGATTCGCATAGATTTGTTCTGGTCAAATGTGTTTCATTAAAGTGTTAGCAACATCGCTTCTGAAAGAGAAAAGATTCAAGGTTTGATTTCTTGGTATGCTTTTTATAATTCCAATGTCTATACGCCAGCAATGGATTTACTAGTGCTATGTCCACAAAGTGAAAAAGCATTCACACTATCCATTCCCTTGTTTTGACCTTAATCCTGTACAAGGAAATAAGAAAATCCAGCTTATTTACAGTCCCATATTTTTATTGTAAACTTAGACACATTTTGGTCTGCTTACTTGAATAAATTCCTTTCTGATATCGGTCCATCGACGTACACTGTCCATCTCTTCAATGCCCACACACCTAGATGTAAGAGTAGCAGCCCCTTTGTTCATCCATCTGACTGCACAGATATCGCCCTCTGTTGATACCTTGCAGTCAGAAGATCTTCGGCCATCCTTACGAAGATCATTTTTGCATTTCAGCGGACATCCCATTACACTGTTATCTTTAAGCGTAGTTATAAAGTGATTACCTAGCCTTCCCAGTTCCCTTATTAGATTCATCCCAGTGAACTACTTGTCATAACAAAAATGGTAATTTTTCTGTCGTGGGATACTTTCCAACAACCTCAAAACCAATGATGTACCATGACCCAAATGTTTCGTATTTGCATGGACACCTGTTCCTGTGCCTTGATAGAGTTCGAAGTCGACGGCGCTTCCTGAGTTGCTAGGTAGGAAAATTTCTCTGCTGCACTGGGCATAGTTTACTTGAATGTATTGGTTTGCTGGTATTCTTCCAGTAAAAGGTATCATTTGCTCAGCAACTACACTGAAATCTTCTTGGGGTAGCTGCACGCAAGGAGCCCGCACTGTTGTGATGAGAGGCTCCAACATCCAGAAAGTCTATTTTTCTCTGCGGTGAATGTTCTTCAGCGTTAATGCGGAGAGTATTTCGCGTTTGCAACTACCAGTTCACCGTCATTAGTTCTGCAACCGCATTCACACTTGTAGCCCTTCGCCAAGACATATAGACCCTTGTAAAGCCAACATTGCCCATCACAATTGAGATACCGAAAATCGTTTGCATTTCAGCAGCCGTTGTAGCCAAACTCTTCCCGGTTTTAATCACGTGACAAATATTTGTCTGTTCGGCAAAGTTATCAAAAATTTCGGATCTGAAGCATCGTAGATAGTATTCTGATGGTGGAGTAAAGCCGTCACCTAAATTGAAATCTTTCTATCAAATTATGTTTCCTGGGTCAAATCCATCTCTAGACCATGGCCATTTCATGTTAGTATTCTTTGACTTCAAGCTTCCTGTCCCTGACTTTTGGTTAGCATAACTGCTGGATTTTCTCCCCCACCGACATTAATTGTATTTCTATGATCACTTGCAACCCACAACGTATCAAGTCCGCCAGGATAAATGGTCGTATCCTGAGAATCATCAGAAAAGGATAACTCTAACTCGGATTCGTTCAAACGTTCCCACAAAGTATACTTTAACAAATGTATCCCAGTGTCAGTTGAAATGTAAGTAAAAGAGTTGTTACTTTCTAAATTCTTCTAATTTTAGCTGCAGCAGAAGTTAAAGTGACAGGAATGTTAAGTAACAAATAAAATAATACAAGGATTAATTACTCAGGAAAAACTTCATCGAAATTCATGTGCAACTTCCATATGCAACACCTCGCGGCAATGCTGATATCCAAACTTTTACTCCATTCAGTCACACTGCGTACACTTGTACACATTGCTTCTTAAAAAAGTATTCACCAAATACTACATGCTTTTCAAGATACTAAAAGTACCAACATATTACAAAGGAAGTTTACTAATCATGCGTACTGAGCAGCTTCACATAAATATAGATAATGTTGGCAAGGCAGACGATGAAACACACCCACTAATTGGTGTCCTTTTTCTAAGAGGACACTGAAATTACAAGTATTGAAAGTTGTAGAAACCAACGGAAATGTTCGGGAAATAGACATTTATACCTATTTACACCAAACGTGAATCAAAATTTCACTGGCCCAATAATAATGGCGTAAGATCACTTTGTATGTGTGTGTACCATTTTACACCTTGTGTACGATGGAGTTACTTGATCGATGTTCACTGTATAAGGTCTGAATTCGCTAACTTCTGCGCAGCGAAAGATGCTGTTCGTATGACCTAAAGAAATGTTTTCAGCATCACCCTCTCATCTTCATTAAGTTACTACCATACGTTTACCAAGAAATCACCATCAGAGAGTTTCTCTATATTCTTTGGTCATTGTCGAAGGCACGTTATCCATGTAAGGTACTCCGGCTTTGAATTGCATCAATTTATATGATAAGTATTTGATCGCTAACCTAACGGCTAAACGTTGTATATTATGAATTACACACATAATGCCCATTAGTCAATTCATTGAGTCTACGTCTACAACCAAGCAACTGCACTCAGACATGTGTGAGCTGCACTGTCGTCAGTGCCCCAATGTAGTTATAGATAACACGCTGAGGCAACTGACTAAGATGTTTATCGAACACTTGGTGGGTAACGGACCCCGTTTGTATTTGACAAATTTACCAGCACATTTACTCTGCTGTTCAAGAAGCTGCATTTCATTATCGTCTCATTGGTGATTTACAGATAAAAATTAGCGCTATTCTGATCACGTGTATGCCGCGAAAATCAAATCATTTGCTGAATTTCATTTACTTGTTTTTCCGCAAAGACATTGCCCGAGTGACTCACCTCTTCGATGTGTTTACCGCGACCGTAGACGAATTGGACAATATTCATGTTTCAGCAGTTTCGGTTCAACGAACTGTAAACAATCTATGTCACACTTCGTCCTTACCAGAGCTCGTTAAATTTGCAGACAAATATCAGCTGAACGTAAACTATGATTCTCATAGTTTATATGTAAACGGTTTCACCAGGTGCAAAAGTACAAATAAGAAAGCAGAAACATGCTAAATGAGAACATAAAGAAAGTACCCTCACAAAAATACCCGATGGGAACATGGAGTTAAGAAAACATGTGCTTTTATTATTTGCCCTACCTGAGTTATGGCCATTCTATAATAGCATTTTTAGCTTTTAAAATTTCATCGAGTGAAATAAACCACTGATTAAACTTTTGTCCTTGTTTATTAGTCGATCAGATTATGGCTACACAGAATGTAGCTTCTACCTTTTAGGACGTTCTGTGCTGTGTAAAGCAACTTCTATAGGTAGCACCACGCTTTGGTCCTGCCTTTATATAAATGTTCAAGAACTTTTTAATAAACTGACAGAAATGTAAGATTGAGAAATTACAATGCAATATTATCGGTGTCACGGGGACATGGTTGCACACTGGAATGACAGCCGCTGAGGCTTCGCTGCCGGACATGTCACACATGCGAAACGACAGGCTTACGAAAGGTGGGTGGATAATTCTATTACCGAAGCGACCTACAGTACGACACCGTTGAGGATTCAGACTCAGAGGTCGCCGATTTTCTTTAGTGCATCTGCAATTACACGGCACTGATGCCTGTATTATAGCTTTGGTTTAACCCTCCCAAACTCTACACCGAAAATGGAGTGCCAACTTGCGACAGCTTTAATGTGCAGCCTAAATCATGTGTGATTTCACTGTACACTGTTTAGAAACTCCTGCTACAATCGCAGAGATATGCAAAACCGATCTGGAAGAGCATATAATCAATGTTCCACTACAATCACGTCATTATGCCTACTCGTTTCAGAACAGGTAATATACCTTCTTTGCTGGATCGTGTATCCACCAATGAGGAACATACGAATGATGTATTGATTTTAGAATGCCCTTTAGGTCGCAGTGATTACGCACCCATCAGTTTCGACTTCATCTGCCAAGCAGTACATCGCAACCAGAACCCTGAGTTGATGCGCACCATTACAGGCTGCGACTGCTTACCCCAGCTCGTCAGTGACACATCCTAGTCCTTTTTCGCTGAACGCCATCCGGAAGTCGCTTGGCTTGAATTCATCAGCGAATTCAATCAACTGGTTACGGTTGCCTCAGATACAAGGGTTTCTTTAGACCAAAACCGTTCTTTTTTCGTGAGAGTAGAACTCGAAAGCAGTTTGCCATATGCAACGTAGCCTGGCGAGAGTACAGACCATCACCAAAGCAAGCTAATTGGGACAACTAGGTAGCCCATCGTAACTACTGCACTCAACTGCTCAGAGCTGACAAAGTTGCATATCAGCAGAATATAGTGAAAACTTTCAGCGCTAACCAGCGACTGCTGCATAAGTATGTCAATGGACATCGTTAGGTGAAGCAGGGAATTTCTCCGCTCCGGACGATTGATGGTCCAACTAGAACACCCACAGAAGCAGTAAACACGTTGCGGACGAAATATTCTCCTACATTTCCTAGTGTCTTACCATTAGGTCGTCTTACCACTTTTGTTTTCCCGCCTCTAGGACTCACCCACATCTCTTTTACTGCCGAAGCTGTTATGCGAAAGCTGCTGTCTTTTGGCAACAACGGCTTCACGGGAGTCGACACCATTCGCCCAGAAGCACTGGGAGCAGCCGTAAGACAACTGCCAATACCTTCGGCATAGTTTTTCCAGGGCTGCTTAGAACATCACCAGATTTCCGCGATGTGGAAGCTTGGAATAATAACCGATTCATCGCTGAATAGGACTTTTCTCCAATCTTCTTTTGCCCAGTTTTTGTATTTTAGTCCCCATTTGTAACGCTTAACTTTCATTACTTTTGTCAGAAATTGTTTTTTCACAGGCCGTCTGGCTTTCCGACCAATTTCCAGGAGTCGCCTGCGAATTCTTGAAGAACTGATTTCTATTCCTTTCTCCCCCAAATCACGTTTTAATGCGTCACTAGTCTTTCGAGGATCTTTAACACTTTCCCGTATAAGGTAAGCGTCATCCCTGGCAGTGGTTTTCCTCTTAGGACCACATTTTCCTTTGCGTTTTGGCGAAATGTATCCCGTTTCCTTTTTCTTTTTGACCACACGGCTGACGGTTGCCGGACTGACGCCTACTATTCTTGCTATGTCCCTGTAGGTCTTGTCTGTCATGATCTTCATGCGCCTTCTGGGAGTCATGTCCATCTCAAACAATGACTGAATCACAAAAACAAGAAGTTGAAACAAAAACCTTACTAACCATAAAATGTATGACGCAATCTTGGGTGATGTAACGACTAGAAATGCGTAGTTATTACATCGTCTGATTCACAAACAATGATGAAATATCTATTCCCAAAATAAAATAAAAAATAAGTGCAAAACGGCAGCTTTCATGTATAAAAACATGATATTCATAGAAAAAGAGACACAATCGTGATTTGTTTCAATTAATGTGCACAAGGATGTACGTTCGCATAATCGATCATTATGTAAGAACCCAACAAGGAAGAAGTAGTGGATTCATGAATATGTTTTCAAATCAGTTCAAAGGCTTTTGGCATCCGCAGACGTTAATGTGTATTGCGACACAAAAACTTGTCATTCTCTCTTGTGATGCTTCTCCTTAATGTGCCGGGGCTGTTTTACAGCATTAATTACCGAGGGCTACCAAGTACCAATTGCGCTGTTTTGAGAACACTGACAGTAGCAGAACGAAATTACTCACACCTTGATTGAGAGGCAGCAGCTTTGCTCCTCTTTACCATCAGATTGCGCCAATATTTAATTAGCCGAACGTTTGTGGTCTATACAGATCATAGACCTCTGTTTTCCGCCTTGGGGAAATGCCTTTACTCAGAATGGTTCGTTGCTTCCTTATTCGCTCTATATATACATGCAAAATTCAGTACCTTCTCGTATAGCACAATACCACAGCTAACGTCCTTAACCGACTTGCTGTACTAGAGTTACCAATGGAGCAGTTTACTGCTCATAAGCTCGTAAGCTTGATTTAGCATCGCAACGATTCCACGGTCACATCGACAGACATACATCAGCAAAGGGGTGGTGATCCTGTTTTATCGCTTGTGAAGCGCTACGCTCAAGCGGAGTGGCCAAATACACTTCAAAAGCGCTCATATCTATCCTTAGTGGGTTGTCTTAGCTCCGCCTCCAGAACGGATGGTTACCGTGGTGCGCATGATTTCGGTCAAGTATCCTCAATGAAATATATGTTGCACACCCAGGAGTTGCCAAAATGTAGTCACTAGCTCAATTTTATGTTAATGGCCCGAATTAGACGATGACATCGTAGCAAAGATTGGAAGTTGCAGACTGTCAAATGAACCGAAACTTCGCTCTCCATACGCCAATGCAGCTCTGGAAGTAGCAAAACTTAAAAATGTGTTCGAGTAAATGGTTTTGGTGTTTTTGAGGGGCAGGTGATGTCGTTGCTCGTTGTCGCACATTCTAAATGGTTTGAATACCAGATACTGGCCTCAGCAACTTCAGCTAACACTATAACTAAACTGGGCAAAACGTTTGCGACGTTTGGTCTTCCCGAAACATTAGTGTCTGATAATGCCCAGCATTTTCCAGTGCAAACTTTCTACTTTTATTGGCTCGAACGGCATTAGACACACAAATACTACACCTTAACATCCGTCTTCCAAAGGGGCAGGTAGGGGGTGGTATAGACAGAGAAATATCTGCTAACAAAACAAGCAAATGCTTTGCTGCGTGTGCACCTAGATGGTTCCCTGTTCGCTTACCGGAAAACGCTAAACGAGACAACAGGTAAAAACCCGACTGGGTTGATGTTTGATAACCGCTTGCGTACGCGATTAGATTTACCACATGAGACCACGGAGCCACAAGTAGTTCCAGGACAACAAAGAAGGAAGGAACATTTTGACATTTGCGGCAGGGACAGAACTACTGGGACTTTACACCCTGAGGCCGGTTACAAACTTCAGGGATGCCTACCGTCACACGCGTGAGCAAGCACCACTCCATATGTGAAACGGATCAGGGACTGGCGGAAGTTTACATTTGCTAAACTGTACGCAGTTGGAGGGGATTATATATAAATTGACTGGCGGTGTGCATAATGCGGACAGGTTCAGTGCCTACTCACGTTCGATCACCACGTGAGTCCACACGTAAAGATTGCATAAGTAGACCGCCACACACATAGCATGTGGTGAATTTAACAGAATAGCCGTTGAAATACACCAACGGATAATCTGATCGCGAAAGTCCGATCTTCTTTACTTGGTTGAGCACATTGTAGCAATGCCACTGCGTTGAATATATTTCCACTTCTTAGGTTACTGACAAGTTGAATATGAGGTTAAAGAGTGGAGTGCACTGCGCAATGAGGCTGGACCTTACCCTGGTGTGATAGTTTGTGTGCTTCAGCGATCCATTGAGCTATGCTGGGTGGCGCATTTGCACCTTCAGAGTCAATCATACCAGATTGGTCAATGGTTAGAGGCCAGACAAACTCAGCCTCCTGGCCCTCCAGGTTGGGGGTTGGAATGAGGTGGCTCCTTAAACCTTAAAACGAACTCCTTGTAGCCCAACGTCAAACCCGCTGCCTTGCGGTCAGGTTTTGGTACCAAAGGCTTTGTTTGGGAAACCTAATCGTTCTCATGCCTGGGCAACCTGACAATATCCTGCCCACGCAATACCACGAAACATTCGTCAAACAAATTTCTGACGCTCTGGCCACCGCAGAGGATAATCAACGGTGCCCTATCTGCTGCATCTGGCAGTGTGGTTAGGGGTTTGGATGCTATTGCTCATGCCCTCTCGTCTTCTTATTCTCCATCTTACACATTTTCTACCTTACCGTCCCGTTCCAACTTCACTTTTATCCCCCCAGGTTTCAACCCCACGATTCTTGGCCCTCCCACAGCATGCTTTGCTTGGCAGCTACCTTCTAAGTTCAACTCACATGTGAACACGTAGCGTCACTCCTCTCCTTTTGACAAGCCCATGTCCAAACAAGCGGTCCATTCCAGTTCATCGGCTTCCATTTGGAGCGCTCGATCCTTCTTCTGGTTGGCATGCCTTAATGTACGCACACTACTAAAGATCGGTCAACAGGCAGCACTTGCCCGAACATTGGAGACCCTCTCGATCGATATCTGCTGCTTATCGGAGACCCGCCTGTAAGACTCGAGCTCTGTGCTCACTGCGATTCCGTTCAGGTGACGCAAGCAGTGTTTTCTCATTGCGCCTATCCGGTGACGATGCAGCTTCGAGCACCGGCCAAGCCGGTGTTGGCATTGCCCTGAGTCCCCGGGCTGAAGCTGCTCTAGTTGATTGGATTCCAATCAGTAGCCGGATGTGTGCGGTCCGATTGGCTGACTCGTTCAAAGCTTCGAAGTCGCTTGGGACTAATAGGTGTCTAATCATCATCGCTGCCTACGCACCCACAAATTGTAGCGATGGTTCGGCAAAAGACGACTGTTACCGCCAACTGACTCAGCTCCTTCGCCACAGAAGAAGCACGGGCACTGTTATGCTGGCGGGGGATATGAACGCGCAACTTGGAAAGGTGTCCACTGATGAAATCCATCTGGGCGGTCAGCACGGTGTAGGCTCCTGTAATGATAACGGTGAGCGGTTACTTCATTTGTGTGAAGATGCTCGCTTATTTCTTGCGTGCACTAATTGCCGACACAGCACCCGCCGGAGGGTGACTTGATGCCCACTAGCCTCGAACCAGCCTTGGACGCAGATCGATCACATTGCTGCCAGTTACCGCTGGACAGCATGCATCTAGAACTGTCGTCGATTTGGAGCACATGTGTGGACACCGACCATGCAATTGTATGTGCTGACATGCGAATGCGATTTGGCGGACGCCCACGACGATGTTGTGAGCGCATTGACACCAGCCAACTTGCGAAACCAGCTGTTCTGAATGCCTATCAAACGACGCTGTCATGCGAGTTGAGTAATCGCTCACTGGGGACAATTGATATTCACTGGTCACATGTTCGCCAGACGTTACTAGCAGCTGGCATATCCTCATGTGGTATGTCTAATAGCCAACATAGATATTGGGTCTCTTCGCGGTCTCTGGAGCTTATCGACGCTCGCCTGTATATCCCGGCTGGAAGCGAACACAATGAAACTCGCACAGAGCTCCGGGCATAACTCTGTGCTAGCCTGAAGAGAGACCGCGAATCTTGGTGGTCTCATCGTGCGTCAGAGATGGAAGTGGCCGCTGCCCTTGGCAACCATCCTAATTTATTCCGTGTGATCCGGGAAACGGGCAGCAGGAGACCTGGTGTTAGTGAAACTATACGTGATGAGAGTGGACAGCCTATCCACAATTTGTCAAAACGCTTGGAGCATTGGAGTGAGCTTTTTAAAAAAGCAATTTAATCGCCTAGAATCGTTTGATTCTTCGCCGGCTAGGGATCGGCCTGCTCCGTGGGCTGTCCCTTTGGATCCACCCTCTCACTCAGAAGTCGAACGTAAGATCGGACTGTTGAAGTTGAACAAAGCCGCGGGACCAGATGATCTTCCTCCAGCCTTCTTCAAATTCGGAGGCCCTGCTCTTGTTGATGCTTCACATAAATTACTAAAGAAACTGTGGGAGCAGGAAACTGTCCCAACCGACTGGAGCCGCACCATTATTGTTCCCATCTTCAAAGGAGGCTGGCGTTCAGAACGCAACAACCATAGAGGAATCAGTCTGATCTCCATCGCCTCCAAATTACTCGCCACCATAATCCTTCACAGACTGACTGGCGCTCGTGAAAGCCAGATTCATGAGGAGTAAGCCGGGTTTCGTCGGGGTCGTGGTTGCATCAACCACATCTTCAGCTTGTGTCAGTTGTTGGAGCACTGTCATACCTATTGGCGGCCCACCGTAGTCGTGTTCCTCGACATCAAAGGTGCCTTCGATTCGGTTGATCGAGGTGCCCTTTGGAATTGTCTACTCAAGAAACGTGTGTCCTAGAAATATGTAAATATTATCCAAGCATTATACGCGCGTAGCACGGACAGAGTGAGGGTTTACGGCAAGCTATTTCCACCCTCCAATATCTCTAGCGGTGTGAGACAAGGATGCACGCTGTCACCTTTCCTCCTCAACTTCTCTTTTGACGAAGTCATGGAGATTGCATTTACAGGACATGACATGCAAGGTATGGAGCTACTCCCAGGAGAACGACTTTTTGAATTAGAGTATGCAGACGATATTGCTCTCCTCTGTGACAGCTCCCAGACGCGCCAAGCAGCACTGGACAGATTAGCACTAGCTGTCAGCCGCTTCGGGCTTTGCATTGCACCATCGAAATGCAAAGCGTTCCTCCAAGATTGGCAGGATCGCCTCCTGCGCTGACCCTTGGTGGGGATCAGCTAGAAGTCGTTCGGAAATTCAACTACCAACTCACCAATGCAGGCAGCAGCTTTCCTTTCAATCATACCTAAAAAGATATCTGCCAAAACTCCCTGATTGAAAGGAAAGCTGCTGCCTGCATTGGTGAAGCCAAGCTTTACAAGCGTTATGTAGATGATATTCTCGTCTTCACCAATGGGGAACATTTTGGCCGACTTTCTGCCCTCCTGAACTCAATTCATCCTATCCTTTCTGTATCACAGAAGAGGGAACAAGAGAACAGACTGCCGTTTTTGGACGTGCTCATCAAAAGAAGGACCGATGGCACACTGCAGCGCACTGTGTACAGAAAAGCGACCTGGGGTGGACAATACCTACATTTTTCCAGCTTCGCCCCGGTCGCATACAAGCGCGGCCTCGTAAAAACTCTCTTCTACAGAGCCAGGCGGATTTGCAGTCCGGAATTGCTCAAGGTTGAAGAAGAGTTTTTATACCGGACTTTGCTAGCCACTGGGTATCCGGAAAAATTCATTCAGATTCATAGCAGACCCCCGAAGGAGAAACTGCCAGTACAAACAGCGGAGAAGAAGGATATTTATTTATTCTTACTTTTCAAGGGGGATCACGTGGCAAATGAAGTTGGTCACAAGCTCAAGTCCGCTCTAACGCGCACCTACTCTACCGCACAACTACGACTTATCCACACTACACGGAGGATTCCTCTCCAGAGCCGTCCGAGTAGCTCGCCAATCAGTTCGGCCTCAAACATCATCTATCAGTACACTTGCAGTTGCGGTGACACTTACATAGACAAGACTGGTCGCCGGCTGGCTCAAAGAATGGCGGAACACTTCCCAATGTGGCTAAGGCAGTTGCTGTTTAACCAAGGTCGAGCGAACCAAAGAATGAACCGGAACCCTGCCTCGTCTATCACCAAACACCTCATAACCACTCGTCACCAGGTGAACCCAATCGATTCATTCAAGATGTTATTGCGGAACAGGAACCCGAGGTTGTTGACAATTGGCGAGGCGCTACTGATAAGGTTGAATTGTCCCGTGCTCTGTGCCCAGAAACAATTGAGGCATTCAATTAGATTGCCTTGGACCTGATTACGTCATTCTTATCATTCTTATCTTCCTTATCATCTTTGTTACTAAGTGTGGACCCTATGTATTGCGAGTTTTGTCTTGCCTGTATTGCGTCGTGACTGACGAGAGCAATCGAAATGTTAACATATCGCAACATATGTCTTCTTACTGCCTTAATGAAGTGGTTGAAGGGGACTCAGTGTTTCAACTTTCGACCTTACTGTGCGGTTTCGCAATCTGGCCCCAAGATCGGCGGACATGAAGAGGCTAGTTACGTTCGACCATCGGTGCCTTCGCAGTTTGGCTCACCTCTGGTGAGAACACCGCATGAGTAACAAGCATGTTCGACGCCTTGTTTACGGCACAGGAAAAGGAACTGAACCGCTCAGCACCGTCATTTCACGCACCAGGCTCCGAAGGCTGAGCCAAGTGCTGCACGTGCCAGCCCATCGACCTCCACGACGTGCGTTGTTTGCTCACCGGGGATGTGGATGGAAGAAGAGGAGGGGTAGCCAAGAGATGACTTGGTCGAGAGGAATGAAGGCCTTCACTTCGGAGCTGGCCTCGTTTGGAGCGTCACAGCTCCCTGGTTTGGGTCCAAAAGACGGAGAACAAATTTGGCTGAATACACTTGATGACATAGCAAGGAGTCGACCTCAGTGGCCTTCCTGCTGTGAGTTTTTTTGTCCCTCCCTAACCATTTTAGCCTTCCCTCCACCTACGATCTCATTACGTCGCGTACAACATAATTGTTCTTTTTGTCTAGTAGCCGGCTGGCAGCTTACCGGGACGATGCCTATCCGCTGCTGGTAGCTCAGCTGGCATGCAACTTTTGTATTTATTTTCCTTTTTCCTTTATGTATTGCTGCACAGTACCTGAGTTGTTTCCCACCTCTAGCTAACGTGTATAATGATTTTGATGATGCACTGCGCTT
>CALYDF020005644.1:0-14172 GCA_944474145.2 Dicrocoelium dendriticum | reverse complement strand
TGCTCTGTCCACAGCGACGCTTTCGCTATAATATAAATAGATTTGCACTGGTGTAGCCTAAGGTTTCGGACGAATTTCCAACTCTAGGGCATGCGACGGTCTGTGTCCTTTTAGGGAGGCCGTCATCGGATCCTAGCTGCGAATGACCAGGGACCGTGTGACCAGCTTGCGAGCCGCGGTCTGCTGGAGGGCTAGTGCCAAAATACGACTGTGGCAAGTTTGTTAAAAGGCGTCTACACCCTGCTTTCTTCACTCAGGCGTCAGCCACTGTCACAGTGGATGCACTACACCAACTTGCTGGTCCCTGAATCAAATGAAATTTTGCGACCGAGCTATCGGCAGTCTGCATCGGCTTATCTGTACACACACATGCATGGGCGAACCGGCGCAGAACCAATGTGAAGGCAACTGACACGTATCAACTGAATTCGTATCTCGTACTCAGTTGTGTGGTATGTTCGCACATGTGAATCAATGCTTCGCTGCTTGGCATCGTTGTCTGGCCACTGCATCAGATTTTCTCCAGCAAACGTACTTGGCAGACACAGCATATCGGCGAGCAACTATTCAGTCCCTTCCTACGGTAGTTGTATCTGCAAATCCCATAATTCCGCGAGGTTCATAACACTTAATTCTCTATATAACGGCCTGTGAACTCGTAGGCTACAATCACAGATGGCAGTACAATGGCATTTAACGGGGGAAATAGATAACGCTTCACATGTCCTGTAGGATGGCCGTAATGAAGAGAGTAAGCTTAAGTAATGAACCTACCAATGAAATGGAGTGTGACTTAGTGATTCAGCAGAGACTTTGGCATGATAACTGGTATACATCCATTTAGTTGCAACTAATCCCTCGCTATAATTTATACCTTCGGCACGAAGCGAAAAATTTGAAGACAATTTTATACATGAACTATCCTTTATAATTCCGAAAAAGAACCTCATAATTCGAAAGTTTGAGGATGACACTGTTAAGATGACCTGCCAGCGCTCCGGCAGGTTCGGTGTGTCCGGATATGAAGACAGTCAAACGTGTAGGACTGCGAATGATTGGGGTCTGGGGTGAAAAAGCTTATGGCGTGCTTGTGAGTGAAGTGACAAAAGCGGCCTGTGCAAGTTGCCACCGAACTCTGGGTTGACAGGTGGGCACATGAGTAAGAGAGAAACATCATAGGTGGCACTCTGCTGAGTAGGCTATCGCCGTGATGCGAATGCGACATCCTTATATTTAGGCGTGTATGTAGCGATAGATCTTTGCACCGTAAGCCGAACACAGTACCCCATACCATCTAGCCCAAATTCAATGTGAGGCACTGCCCTTGCCATCAGGTGCTTGTACTATATTGATAAGTGTGATGTCATGGTGGTTAATGTGTAGACCATCGCGATGACGAGTACTTTGGTTGCTTGAATGCTTCGTTTTCTATGAACGTTAAAGGTTAGAGTACGAACATCTCTTCCGGACCCTAATTGAGTGGAGTGCGACGCTCTTGCGAAAGCCATCACTTCAAACATTTTACCTTTTGCGGATGATGTTAAAATTTTGCCAGTGATCAAGGGAGTAGACGACCACAAGATCCTCCATGGGCGACCTAGATGGGACCTGGTATTGACCGGTAAGGAATTCACTGCCATTCAATGTGGTCAAGTGACACGTTGTCCACATTCGCCATAGACACGCCCATCTCTATAAACTTTAGGCATATGACCTGCAGACAAGCCCTCAGGAACTTGACCTCGGTGTGCTGGTGCAGAACTACTTCGGTTATTCCAGACAGTCGGAATCTGTTTCAAAAGTGGTAACCAGCACGTTGTTAGCTTGCGGATGGCATTCGAAAATTTGGATTCATTCATCTTCGCTATGATGCTCAATGTCCACGTTCGTTCCCACGTCGAAAACGCAATCCAGGCTTGGCACGCTTGGCTAAACAGTGACCTGGCAGCGCTCAAAACTCCCCATGGTCGAGCAACAAAAGGTGTCAACCGATTGTGCAACCTTTCGTACTAGCATCGAATAACAACACTTGGAGTGGTTAGTGCACGTTACGGGTGGCCACGAGAAGACCTCACATTAGTCTACCAGATACGGAACGACCTCACTCACGCATGTCACCACCTACTGCAACTCATCCCGAACATCAACTTCAAAGGCAAAGACATTCAACTTCAGATGCCTGCAACTGAGTCAACAACACAGTCGGCTCTTCATTAGGGCTGGACGAACCTCAGCTCATAGTGATCCAGTGATTCCGCTATAAGTAACCATCGAACTTTCCGGTGTCTACGCTCTTTATATGCTTACCGACCGTCTACACGTTAAGAATTCTATGCCACCGGACGCATTATTAACATCATATGTTAGTGGAACAATGCTGTTGTTAACACATTGGTAAAAGATGATAAGTATATTAACAGAAATGTATTGGAACGATCATCTATGATAGCGAAGGCTATGTTCAAAATGTCCGCAGGCGTTCTGCTTGCAGTGGAGAAACAGTCTGATGCAGTTGGCGAGCACTTTCTTCAATGTGTCCTTCGTGATCCCGCGACTTTCGTTCACAGTATCTTCTTTCTATTGTTCCAACGTAAGCGGTCTTGTTTTGTGCACTCGCCGCTTTAGACAGCCCCATAAAAAATCCATGAGGTTCAAACCTGGTGGGCGAGCTAATCACTCCATTGATCTACAGCCTCCGATCCAATGATGACCAAATTTGTCGGGCGATGTAAGCACGCACTGTTTTGGCAGTACGTGCAGGTGCACCATCCTGCTGCCACCAAATGGTATTGCATGCCCCTTAGGCCTCCAGTTGGGATAGCACAAATCTCTACATCATTTCCAAGTACGACGATGCTAGGAAAAGATAGGGATTTACTACTTCAAAACAACAACCTACCGGTCAAATTCCCGGAAAAAAATATGGGCCAAAGATTTTCTGGCATGCTACTCCAGCCCAAACTATCAGTTTCACACTGTGATGCATACGTGATGCGGTATATTTTCGTGTGTTGCTGGTAGCCAAAGAGTAAGGTTTCATTGTTCCATGCCGACGAAAGCGTGCCTCATCCGTAAACCTGATAGAACGAATATCCCCGTGATCCAGAAATCAGCGGCAAAATTCATGCCTCGTCTCCGGATCGCAGGGGTTCAAAACATGCACTTGAATTGGGCGGAATCTTCAACATTTTCGTTCCTGTAATATCCGGTGTACTGCATATAGGGTCGTATCACAGTGCAGTGCGATCCGATGAAAGCTTAGAGCAAGCCTTTTTGACACTTCACTGACTACAACGCAAGTTGAACATTCGTCCGTGGGGATGCGAGGCGGTCCGGTTCTCTTCAGGGCACACACATTCGCAGTTTGCTCGAACTCCTTCACTAGTTTAAGCACCTACCGGGCGGTGACGAGACGCATTCCTGCGTACATTACATTGTATCTTCGTGAAGATGCTGCGGGATTTAAACTGCATTCATCGTACAGCCGATTAATTAGCACGCGCTGAGTAACAGGCACGTTACATGATCCCGACTACATTGTCTGCTCGTGCTCCAATACCGTTGGCATTGATTCAATGACATTGACAAGAGTTGCAGTGCCTAACCTCGTCCTCAGCTGAGATGCCATCACGTGCGCAAATTCACGCCGCAGTTTTGGTTGCCCACTCCGACTTCGGTGCGTAGCCAGCAAGATACACAGATAACCATCGATCGCTCCAACGCCTACATTTGGCCATGACCTTCAGCACTCAGCGGGAAGTTAGCTGCTAGCTAACGAACGCCGGAAACATGTTGTGGCTGCCTGTACTCATCTCGCTCGATGACCAAAACAGCCTCATGTCGGTGCGTCTTCACCGGGTTACACTTATACTCAGCTGGGCGCTGCACTAAATTACTCGTCTGCCGAGAATTCCATACGTCCTCACCACTAACCTGAGAGTAAAATTCATATCTCTTTACGCGCCGTAGCAATTTGCGAGTTTCGCTAAACGTTGGATGGCGATTGGATGGTGGGTCCAACAACCGTAAATGACCGGCGTTCACCATAAGCGAGCCACGGTAGGTAAATGAACGCGGTCATCGGCCTTCTGCCGCCAGACTAACTGCATAAGTCGTTTAAACCAACCGGGTTGTTTTCATTGATGAGCCAGTTATTTGGGTCCCTGTCACCTGCGCGGCTTGTTTGTTGGTCTCGCTTGTTCGTTTATGTATCTATGGTGTACGCTCCTGGGCAGATAGTAGAGGACAAGCTGACGTTAAGATGGTCCAGTCCCACGTTGTGACACGCAAGCTTGGTCGAGTGAGATTCACTAGCTTTGGAGTGGGGAGAAAACCCGTCTATCGATCGTCGCCGTCTCGAGCCGGTTATCGGTGGGATGTAGTCCGGACGCTGTAGTTTAGGACTGACAGTGCGAAAGCAGACTTACAAGTCCTATTCGGAAATATGGTTCCAAGTACCGCCAAGTGGTTGTTGATAGTTCAAAGTGGTGGTAATTCCAAGTCAAATGATTAGAATTTGATTGGTGTATGTTGAGATGAGTAAGGAGAAATCCACTACAGAACAGAGCACAGAGTGATTTGGAAGGTTTTGCAGAATTTTTGCGAGAACCGTCAGATATCCCTTAGCGCTTTAGGAAAAGAAGACGCAAAGCGAGATAAAATGGTCTATAATAGTCCGGGATCCGTCGAGACTGCAGTTAGAAATCAAGCAGTGTCAGAGCTTCGGTTTTACCTCTGCCGTCTGCTGTGATGAACACACAGATCAATTCAGGTAAGTAAAAGTGCTACTTTGCAGTTACCATTCAAAATCAGGGTAGCATCTCTGTTACCAGTAAAATGACGAAAACCTACCGATGTTCCAATTCACACTGAACCGTTTAGCGATTGAACTAAACAGGAGTAGGTTATGCAAAACTTGCAAAGTGAAGTTCGCGAAAGCATAACCCCTTTGTCAGTGCTACTGCCAATAGTAATGTCACAGTGTACGCAAACACAACTGAAAACAATTGACAGAAAAGTTGTTAGCTGAAATTAAACTTCATGTCGTGTCCGGTTGAATTACTTTTGTCAGTTCGCATGCCAGATTCAGAGCGGGAAAGGAAACAACAGTGCTTAACTTAGTGCCAAAGGACTAAGAGATTATGATCGATCAGCAACATTGGATATTCCTCTACGGCCGAGTGCTCACACCATAACTTAGGGGTGTGTGTTATGCGGAGTATCCACAGGAACAGGGTTACTTGTTTTTTACGACATACTAACAGAAGTGATTGAATAAGCTAACTGGGAGTTTTTGGATGACGATACTACTAAAAATGGGTAGGAGGATTTTCTTAGTAAGTGCAGTCAGCTGATAAAATCCGCGTCGGATTACATGCCTGTACCTTTCGCAAGAGCAATATCATCCATTCCGGGGAGATTCCCACAACCCATGGCAGTAGGAGACGGAGCGTGACATGCATACAGAGGCAACTCTAGTTCTGGCAACTGGAGTAACTGTCTGGTGCAGTGCCATTAGTGTACCGCACTTGTCCCTAGGACATTTAGCAAACAAGCAGTGCCTAGTGAATACGTAATACGCCTACATAAGTATACTGTACTGCGATGTAGACGGCTTTCGGAAAGTGAAATGCGGCTCTCCTCCAATAATTGCCTGAAATGGATATACTCAAAGCGCCGATGATGCAACAAATGTTTAACGGTCACAATATGCTCCAATATTCTGACGCGCCACCAGCATGTGTCACATACCAGGCTCCAAAATTCGCCAGTATACATACACCGCTTTTACTCCAGTGACTGTTTTGAGGAATCTGCTATCGTTGAGTCCCCATGGTTCCCGCGGATTTCACAGTACTCACTCGATGGCACTGCCCATGGTAGGTGAGAGGTTGACGGAGCAATTATTCCGCTTTTCTAATGTCTTCCACCGTTTAGATCAACACATCCTTTGCCAAAATCTGCAAAGCTGCGATAATGTGAGCCTTGTCCTTCTTCAGTGTCGGCTGCAGATGCGGGTTAAACCATCGTCGTACGATCCTATTGAAGGGGACTGTGGTATTCCACGAAGGTCAATGTTGGGACCGCGTTTATTCTTGGTTTTCATCAACGACCTTGTTCATGTTCTCCAGTCGACTAGCTTGCTTTTTGCCGGTGAACTTAACATATGGTTGGCGAGCGGTATTTAGGAAAATCACGAACAGCTGCATAGAGACCTGGACCGTGCTTTGTAGTGGTCAAAGACAAAGCTAATCGCGTTCAACGCGGACTAGTGTAAACAGTACATGTATGTCACAGGTCCAAAAGCAAGCTAAAATTAAAAGGACATATCTTGAAGACTGGCTCACCGGAGCTCGACTTTGCCATGGTAGTGCAAGACGACCTCAGATGTTCAAAGCAATATTTGCAACTGTTCGAAACAGAAACTAAGACATTGGTCTTTTATGAACTACGTTAGGACGAATTGACCCTTCTATAGTCTCTCAAGCCCTCAAGGCGCGAGGCCCGGTGTGGACTACGCGATTCAGGCCTCGCAACCTCAATTAAAACGCACAGCCTTCTCACATACGGGAGTAGAGCGATAGGTTTCCGAGACGTTCAAAATTTCTTATTTTTTATAACAAACTATGCATTAGGTTTTCTCCATATACTCTCTACCGGCGTTCATGTACACTTCCATGCGCTCAAACCACTTGGAGAAGCATCTAAACCACACCGAATCGAGTCAGGCAGTTCAACAAAATTCTCTACTGCAGCTTCTGCAGGCTAGTACCGGATTCCACGCATCAAGCACTTGACATCTGGGAACACAAAAATGACACACGGAGCGTCGTTTGGACTGTAAGGTGGGTGACTGACCGCTGCTTGTGTACTCTGGTAATAAAATCCGCGACAACGCGGGACTTGTATGCAGTGGCGTTGTCATGGTACAGCAAGGTTCCTCTTTCTCGAGTTCTTGGACGATAACTGGCTACAGCTCCCAGCACATATAGCAGACAGTAGGTGGCATACCAATTTTCGGTGACTGTGCCTTACTGTACGAGCAGTGCAGTAGCTCCATAACCGGTGTTGGCCACAATCACAGCCACTATGTTCTTGGCCACACTGCGCTCACTCCGGAATTTCTGAGACGGCGCCCCACCAACGGCCGTCCACTGAGCCGGTTGCTCCTTAGCCTCCGGATCGAAATGGTACACTTATTTTTCATCAGTGCTGAGGATATCACAAACAGCTTTAGAATGTCCACCATTAGAAATGACAAGCATGGTGCGGCTCCAATTCACCTAAACCACTTTTTGGTCCTCTCTGAGCTGATGAGGTAGGCAGTAGGCGCAAACCTTTTTGCAGCCGTGGTTCTCATGTGGACTTATCCCGATGACATTCCGTTGGTTTTGCACAGCTATACGGCAGTCACCCGCGCGTACTGCTCCAGCATTGTATGCACAGCAGCAATGTTGTCCGCGGTGACGCCCTCCACAGATCAATCACACCGCCTGCCAAGCTTGGATTCCGAAAACCCCCTTAAACAAAGTGGTCCTTGAAGGCACATCATCAGTAAACGCAGCACGCATTTGCTGCATACGCATTTGCTGCTTTAAGCCAATCTGTAGTCATAGAAAATCATAGCTCATCATTGACATCGACTGTTCCATTCTTGCAGCCAGAGTATAGCGACCTTTATGGCTTGTGAGCTGTGCTGGGCTGCTGGTATAGGCGTCTGTGAGTTGAAATCACTAAATACTGTTCAGAATGAATTAAAGCTCCCATTTTTCTTGCCAAGTCACCTGCAGCTAAGCTGTGTACTGCTTATCCAGAAATTTATTGCTCTGCTCTCGTACTTAAAAGCGGTACCAACAACTGGATGACCAGATGTCATGAGATGATTAAGCGGGGTTGGGCCGCATTCGTGCCACATTGCTTAGTTTCCTCTGAATGTTCCCATGGATTGCCAGTGCGTGTAAACAAAACGACTGGGCCAAACTATTTGTTAGAATACTAGTCACAAAAACGTCACGGATTGTTAGTGTTTCGAAGCTGCACTGAAAAAGTTGCGAACTGACAGGTTATTCTTAAATCAATTGCGTTCCAGTTTAAAGTAGCTGAACGATCCACAGCAGCGTCGACTTACTTCGGCATCAGTAAGGTGAATGGCAGAATGTCATGCTTTCGGGTTATGTTGAAATCACGTCAAATCAGTCCTCTAGCCATTCCATAATTAGGACCACTACGTAACAAGTAAATGTTTATTTGTCTTTAGGTAATGTTATGCCATGCTTATAAAAAGCACATGTACCAGTTGACCACATGGACTACTGATGAAATTAATGAGACAGAATTTCATTGCAATTCATCGTCAACCTCTTGCACTACTCTGACTGCATTCCCGAGATGCATTCATTGCATTTCAAAAGTAGCCACCTGATAGATACGCCCGTATCTTTAATTTGGCCAGCAGACTTTTGGACGTAATGGTGGCTATCTGTTACTTGTGTCTTACTAGTTACATGGTCGATGCTATTCCCAAAACTTTCGGGAAGCTTTACGCAATCAACGGTTAAGCTGAAATTGGCAGCTCATTGTTTATTTTTAGTTATCGACTCACCTTCAATCATTACTATCTCAGTGACGGTAATGATGCCTTCCCTCTATCAACAATCATGAATGCACTGAATTCCGTGTTACTGCTGCTGACCGTATCAGTTTAGCACCTATTTTATATACATTTTAGGTTGTGAGTTAACTGTTCATTTCAGATAAGTGATTTCAACCTTTCGTAATCTTTCAGATTATTACTTTCTATTACTGAAGAAAAGCTTGCGTTTGAATGATTACGGCCCAATATGTCGTTCGCACATCTATTAATAGCATCGGAACACAAGAGATTGTAACGACTGAAATTCATTCTCATCATTATGCACGTTAGCTGGAGGTGGGAAACAAATCAGCTAATGTGCCGCAATACATAGAAGCAAAAAAGAGAGAAACAACGCAAAAGTTGCAAACCAGCTGAGCTACCGGTAACGGATGGGCATCGTTCCGGTAAGCTACCAGCCGGATACTATGCAGCAAAAAAATTACTACGCAAAATTATATAAGGCTAATTAGTGAGATCGTAGTTGGAAGGGAGGCTAAGAGGGATGGAGTGGGATAAGGAAACTCACAGCACGAACGCCACTGAGGTCGGCTCCTAGCCATATCACCATGTGCATCCAGTCAAACATGTTCATCGTCTTTCGGACCCCAACCAGGAAGCCGTGACACTCCAACGGAGGCAAGCACCGAAGTGAGGGCCTTCATTCCTCTCGACCAAGTCATCGCTTGGCCACCCCTCCTCTTCTCCCATCCACACCCCCAGCGCGCGAACAACGCACGTCGCAGGAGTCGGTGGGCTGGCAAGCGCAACATGTGGCCGAGCCATCGGAGCCTAATGCGTCAATAACTGCTGAGCGGTTCATTTCCTTTTCCTTGCCGGAAACAAGGCATCGAAGACGCTGGTTGCTAACTCGGTGTTCCCACCAGATGTGAGCCAAATTGCGAAGGCACCGGTGGTCGAACGTAGCTACCATCTTTATGTCCGCTGCTCTAAGGGGCCAGGTTTCACAACCGTGCAGTATGGTCGAACGTAACACTACATTGTACAATCTACCCTCCAGGGTAAGAGTGGTCGCGCCGCCGCCATAGGTGGCGAAGGTTAGCAAAAGCATCGCAATCTTTTGCTATACGGTTAGTGATCTCATCTTCAATCCCATGGGCACTGATACAACTTCCCAGAAAGTTGAATTTTTAAACGATTTCCAGCTGATCCCCACCAACGGTCAGCGTAGGAGGTGGTCCAGGCCAATCATGGAGGAAGGTTTTGCATTTCGAGGGTGCAAAGCAAAGCCCGAAGTGACAGACAGCCAGTGCTAGTCTATCTAGTGCCTCCTGGTACGTTTGTGAGCTGTCACAGATGAGGGCAATATCATCAGCATACTGCAAGTCAAGAAGCCATTCTCCTGGGAGCAAATCCACACATTTTAAGTTGTGTCTTGTGAACGCGATTTCCATGACTTCATCAATAGCGAAGTTGTAGAAGAAAGTTGACAACGGACATCCTTGTCTCACACCGCTGGAGATATTTAAGGGGGACGACAGCTTGCCGTAAGCCCTAATTCTCCACGAGCTACGTGCGTATAATGCACGGATAATATTTACATATTTCTCATGTACACCTTTCCTTGAGTAGACAGTCCCGAAGTGTACACCTACCCACCGAATCGAATGCACCTTTGATATCGAGGAACACGACAACGGTGGGCCGCTAATATATGTGGCGGTACTCCAACCACTGACATAAACTGAACATGGGGTCAATGCAGCCAGGCTATCGACGAAACCTGGCTTGCTCTTCACGAATCTGGCTTTTACGACTGCCAGTCATTCTGTGAAGGATAACAGAGGTAAGCAATTTGGAGGCGATGGGAAAAAACTGATTTCTCTATGATTGCCGCATTCCGATCGTGAGCCTCCCTTTAAAATTAGGACTATGACGGAGAGGCTCCAGTCGGTTTGGACAGTTTCCTCGCCCCCCCAGTTTCACTAGAAACTCGTATTTATCATCCAAAAGAGCCGGCCCCCGAATTTGAAGAGGGCTTGAGGAAGGCCATCTGATCCCGCGGCTTTATTTAAATTCAACCGTCCGATCTCACGTTCGACTTCTAAGCGAGAGGGTGGATCGAAACGGACAGCCCAGGAAGCGAGGCAGTCACTGGCCGGCGAGAAATCTAACAATTGCGACCGATTAACTTGCCTTCCAAACTTCTCAGCCCAACGCTCTAAGCGTTTTGACAAGTTGTGGATAGGCTGACCACTCTCGTCCAGTACCGCCTAGGACCACAAATTCTACAGCGGACTTCTCACGAGTGCGATCTCGGCGTGATAGTTCAAGATGACCTCGGTTGTTTGAGGCAGACTGAAAAGCCAGCTAAGAAAGCGAACCAGTACCTCGGCCTTCCTTACAGAGCCTTCGGGAAGTTTGACCCTTCGATCTTTCCAAAAATGCTTGGTGCGTACGTGAGGCCGCACGCGGAATACGCTATTCAAGCGTGGCAACCCTGGCTCAAGCACCATCTCATCGCGCTCGATACTGCACAACGTAGGACAACGAAGAGCGTCAGAGATTTAACCAGCCTCCCCTACCCACTCAGGCTGAAGACCCTCAAAATATACAGTGGATGTTATCGGCGTCTAAGGGGCGATCTCATAATGGTGTACCAGATCCTGAGAAACCCCAACCACCCATGCCATTCCCTTCTAATATTCAGTCAAAACACCACGCTGAGGTCACCAATTTTTTGAAGTCCATGATCACCAATTTAAGTGAGTCACGCAGTACAGCCGCCTGGAATGTCGGCGAAACTATTTCTCCCTTCGAGTGACAGTCTTGGAACGCCCTCCCGGAACATGTAATTAATGCACCCACCCTATCCATTTTCAAAAAACGCCTTGACGATTGTGTGTCACATTTACACTACGTGCTATAGCTCATGACCACCAGATGCTGGCACTAACGCACAACAGACAGTGGATAGTGCCATAACCCTACTCGAGAATGAGTCATTCCAAACGCCTTGCACGAAATTTGATAAGCGCTACTACTATCGAAACTGGATTTCTGTATACTGTCGACCCAAGATAATTGCACACGAGTAAGCGTTGTCCTTGCTATCTTTTTTTATTTTTCTCGCCTATGATGTGGACAATAACCACTCCCCTGTTGCTTTGTGTGCGTACATTCTCATTTCATACTCCCTTTATACGACAGTGCAGTTACATCTGTAAGCTCCCGAACTGACGACTCCATTATCCCTTTGCTATCATTTTTTGTCACGCTAAACACCCTACGGGACATGTCAAGCACCTGTTTTTTTTACTCGTTATAAATCATTGTTCATTGTTCATTGTTCAGCTTCACTAACACTAGGACTCCTGCTACCCGTTTCCCGTATCAACCGGAATAAGTTACGATGGTTACCAAGGGCAACAGCCATTTCCATCTCCGAAGCACGATGAGACCACCAGGATTCGCGGTCTCTGTTCAGGCTAGCACGGAGTTTTGCCGTAGCTCATTGCGAGTTACACTGTATTTGCTTCCAGCCGGAATACGCCGGCGAGCATCGATAACTTTCAGAGACTGCGTAGAGACCCAATGTCCATGTTACGGATTAGAGTTACCACATGAGGATTAGTCTGCTACTAGTAAGGTCAGGTGAATATGAGACCAGTGAGCTGCAATTGCATCCAGTGAGCACTTACTCAACTCGTTCTTTGATAGGCATTCAGAACAGCTGGCTTCGCCAGTTGGCTGGTGTCAATATGCACACAACGTCGTCGTGCATCCGCTATTCGGCACATACAATTACATGGTCATTGTCTAAACATGTGTTCCAAATCAAGCGACAGTTCGGAACGCAACTCTCCATCGGTAACGTATTGCAATGTGAGCAATTTGTGTCCATAGCTGGTTCGAAGCTGGTGGGCGCCAAATCACCCTCCGGCGGGTGTTGTGTCGGAAATTCGTGCACGCAAGAAACAAGCGAGCATCTTCACACAAATGAAGTAACCGCTCACCGTTATCATTACGGGAGCCTACACCGTGCAGACCGCCCAGAAGCAGTTCATCAGTGGATAATTTTCCAACTTAGGCGTTCAGATCCCCCGTCAGCACAACAGTGTCCGTGCTTCTTCGATGGCGAAGGAGCTCGTTCAGTTGACCATACACGTCGACTTTTATCCTGTCATCGCTATAGTTTGTGTATGCATAGGCAGCTATAAGTACTAGAGAGCCGTTTGTCTCACGCGAATTCGAAGCTTTTAACGGGTCAGCCAATCTGACCACACAAATCCGGCTACTAATCGGAAGCTAATCAACCAGAGTAGCTTCAGCTTGGGAACTCTGGACAATACCAACACCGGCTTGGCCGGTATTTGAAGCTACACCGTAAACGGATAAGCACAATGAGAAAGTGCTGCTGGTGTCATCTGAAGGAGATCGTAGTGTGAGCACAGAGTTCGAGTCTTGCAGGTGGGTCTCTGAAAAGCAGCAGAGATCGATCGAGAGGGTCTCTAATGTTTGGGCAGGTGTTGCCTGTTGACAGATCTGTAGTAATGTGCGTACATTGAGACATGCCAATCGGAGGATCGAGGACTCCAAATGGAATCCGATGAACTGGGGTGGACTGCTTCGTTAGACGTGGACTTGTCGACAGGACAGGAATGACACTCTGCGTTCACATGTGAGTCTAAACCTGAAGGTAAAAGCCTAGCAAGCAAGGTGTGGAAGGACCATGTATTGGGGTTGAAAACAAGAGGATAACAGTAAAGCCGGAACAGGATGATAAAGGTGAAAAGGAGTAAAATGGGGATAAGAAGACGGGAAGGCTTGAGCAGTAGCAGCCAAACCCCCATCCACCCTGTTCGATGCAGCAGATAGGGCACCGTTGATTATCCTCTACGGTGGCCAGAGAATCAGGAAATTGTTTGAGGAAAGATTCATAGGATTTCGTGGGCAGGATACTGTCAGGTTGCTCAGTCCTAGACAGGAGAACGATTAGGGTTCTCAACCAAAGCCATTGGTTCAAAAACCTGACCGCAAGGCAGCGGGTTTGGCGTTGGACTACAAGGAGTCCGTTTTAAGGCATAACGTGCCATCTTCATTCCAACCCCCAACCTAGAGGACAAGGAGGCTAAGTTTCTCTGGCCCCTAACCCTTGACCAATCCAGTATGAGTGGCTTTAAAGGTGCAAAATGCACCACCAAGCATAGCTCAATGGACCACTGGGGCACACAAACCATCGCACCACGGTAAGGTCCAGCCTCATTGCAATGCAACAGCCTCATTGCGATGGAAGGACTGAAATTGATAGACAACTAATCGTGGTAAAGCGTGGCTCATTATGACCGCATGGCAGGCCGTCTTCAATGTAGCAATCGTTGTGGTCTGTTTAAATAACAGTGCCCAAAAGCTTACTCATCAATTAACCTACGGCTCCAGCACCAAGCTGGACAGACTAATGTTCACAAAGTTGGTGAGATGGTTTCTGGTCTGTCACGCGGCATATGCAACGGGTACTGCCTGTGTTTTGTAAGCACGAAGCAGTTAGAGCGTAATTGGAGGAGTTACAGTCTGTGTGT
>CALYDF020005643.1:0-14194 GCA_944474145.2 Dicrocoelium dendriticum | reverse complement strand
CTCAAACATTGGAACGGTGATTCTGGGCATTAATTTTGCCGTATGACTTAGTTGGCCTTAGTGGTTCGTTTCATAGTTCAATCATTTTCTGTGTCGTGGAACGGTAAAATTTTGCAAATAAAGTGATGATACTCAAAGTAAATGCTGGAAGAGAAAAGTGAACAGTGTTCATCCCGTTGGGGAGCCATCAATATACTCAACTGACTGACTAACGTGGAAGTGGTGGTGTTTGATCTTGTTTACTAGCTAATTTGAATGGAAGTTCGTCCCACAGTTTCACACAGCCAGAAAATCCCTGTCCGTCCGGGAAATTACTGGGCGGTCTTTTCGCCTCTTCGGGAATCGTCAGTAATACGTATTCCATCTGGCCTCATAGGAGCTGGAACCCGTGACTCTACACATAAGCGTTCGTGGCTGAGGCTACTGTCCAATGTTGGACAAGTGGTAGCAACTGGATGTGATGTATCTGCATCTGAAATTCAATCTAAATGCCATCTTCTTCAACTAGTTATTTGTTCGCACTGTGCGCAATTATTGTAACTTGTACATTCTCAAATCTGGTGAGCCCCAACGGATTATTCCTTAACCCCCATGGAGTTTAGCGACTGGTCAGTGCAAATAACTTGCCTAGCGGAGCCACCTGGAAGTTATAAGATTCTTTTTGAGAGGCGTTCTCTCTGTGGACATACGCGCATCTCGGAACAAGGTTAGTTCCAATATTGCGTTCACTTTAGCAGAACTCTTACACTTTCAAGAACCCAAACATAGACCCGTGTTTACGTGCGTCGCTCTCGGCCAATGACGTAAATGTCACCGATCCGTACTGTATATGTGAAATGTTCAGTGAATATTTTGCTTCGACATTTATTAACGAGCCCCAGCTTTCTAATGTCAATCAGAGTGCATACTTTCGGAGGTAACTATAACCCACACAGACATTAAATCTGCCCTCAAATCAGTTCGACCCTCTACCGTTGCGGATCCGGACGACGTTTCCCTAATGGTACTCATGGTGGCGATGGCATCCCCCTTTTAATTTTTATCATCTTCAGCCTTTCTCTAAAATGTAACCAATTTGCGCTCCAGTGGAAACATGCTCTCTCTGGATCTGCGCAGAAATATCACCTATAGGGCCACCTACTCTACTAGTCAAATAAGAGCACTAAGTGGTAATGCAAGGTAGGGAGCAATGTATTTACCTGTTGTATATTTTCCTTGTACCAGTGCTATCCCATAAATTTAGAACAGCAAAGCTGACCTAATATGCATGGTTGAACGAATTAACCACAATCGCAATTCACAGGTGTCCTTGATGCGCTGCCATGCTGCGTCCAGGACTGGGGATTGACAGCTCACACCATCCCCTGTAGCATAAAACATTCATCTGTGGAGGGCAAATCCTCTCAAACGTTCTTGTAAGTAGCTCATATACTTACTACACCTTGCCAACACACTAAGGGATAAGTAGTACTGATATTATTAGTGAGATTACATGAACATTGCAGCATCCTTTTGAAGGATAGTGCACACCTCCAGTTTGGATACTGAGTTATGTCAACACAGTTTCGTCCACGTTGATGCTCATTCGTATGCAGTAACATTCCATTCACTGTCAGAGTGGCTTTCAACATGGCACCAGAGCATTTGGATGCTAATAACAGATCTACCGGAAGATTGTGGTTAACAGGCTCATCCACACACCGAATTAGTCCAGAACAATATTATCTAGCTATATGACGAACACAGAAAGCGCACAAATTAATTCGGTCACTGGTGCCAACATTTGCAATTTATATGCTAAGGTGCGAGATAACTGTTTCATTATTTTGCTAACTTTCTTCTAAATTAGAACAGGCTGTCGGTTGAGGCATAAATGCATAAATAGGCAACATGCAAATTCATGAATGGGACTGTCCACACATGACAGAATAATTGGTTGTGCTCCAAACAATGAAACAATGACAGCACATACAGTACGCTAAGTGACTGTGGATCATAACAAAGAATCGAACCGCGTAGTCAGTTTCTTTCTTAACAGTGTGGTTTTAAAACCAATCTCAGAGCAACTCCGCAGAAGAGCCTAAAGATTCCATCGCAAGAGTATCCGAGGTCATTAAGAGTTACGTAGCAAATCACTGAATGCGAATAAAGGAAGTCCGTTTCGTCTGATGAGGTAGATCGCGCATAATCCTGCTGTTGCTTGCACTTACGGTCTTGGCTTCGATTCATATTTCAGAACAAACGTTAGCGAACCGGCTCGTTTTCAGTGGTTCATCATCAGGCTAATACACCATGAATGTATGGCATAAACGTAAACAACAGATAATGGCACAAGTTCAGAGGTGAAAACGGTCTGAGTGACAAAGCTAGTTGACTGGTCCCACAGCGAACCGTGGTGTGTGTGTGTGTGTATGTGTATGTGTGTGTGTGTGTGTGTGGATTATCCACACCATGTGTCAGTATTACAGCGGCCAAGGTAGAGTAATGGCTCAGACAAATTTCTTTTGCGCACATAGGTCAGGATTACGGAGGCGAATGGTGATTGCTTCGGCCGCTGCCTGTAGGTGACATCTAACCCCGCGGGGTGATTAAAGCAGTGGCAAGCGCAGTGTTTGTGCATCTTCTTGACTCAAACCACCAGTTCAAACCGAGTGAAGCGTTCCATCCTACCTACCGCGTAGCCACATGTCACACACACGGGCGGTTAGATGTGAGCTACTAGCAGTGGCCGAAGAGATCGCCATTCGCCTCCACAACGCTGACCTATGTGCGCATAAGAAATTTGTCCGGAGCATTACTCCACCCTGGCCTTCTCAAACGCGGACACGTGACGTGGATAAACCACACACACACACACATACACACACACACCACTGATCCCTGTGGGACCAATCACCTAGCTTGGTCACTCAGACCGTTTTAACCTCCGAACTTGTACCATTATCTGTTGTTTACGTTGATGTCATTCGTTCGTAGTGTATTAGCCTGGTGATGAACTACTGAAAACTAACTGGTTCGCTAACATTTGTTCTGACGTCTATTTCAGTGATATTTTAAGTTAGAACAGTTCATATTATTATCTACTCCTGATGATACAAACATCCGTCGATTTTACATATAAGGTGCATGGGTCTAGCACCCAAGGAAAAAGAAATCGTGATCCGAAATTCTATTAACAAACTGTTCTTTAATATTATGAAACGTATTCACTATACAAATGATCTCTCCCACGTATGGGGTTGTGTACCGTCCGTCGGTAAATATACAAATTTATTTATTTATTGTTAGTATGAGGTTAAGTTGACACTTGTACCCCAACATGGAGACTTTAAGGTAGATATTTTCTTTGAAACAAGACACCAGCGTGCGGATATTGACCTCGTTTATCGGGTGTTTAATTGACGATACGGGTAACCTCGGTGTCGGTAGATTCACCCCACTGAATATGTCACGGGATCTAATGTCACAGTAGCCCACAAACGGAAAAAAACCTAGTACAACTTCAATTTGGTACTTCTACTGCAAAGGTTTCGGCACTGGCCAGCTTGACATCAGTGCCTTAGTGTTTGGCGGAGCGATGCGTAAGTAGGTGTGAACCGCACAGTCACACGCATGCGTCTTTATAAGTCATCGTCATTGGTCGTTTGAGTAGGTGACTTTGGGAACTAACCTCTCCAACCCACCCTCGTGACCATTGCCCTTATTCCTTCGTAGATAAACATATTGCCTGGGCTATTCTCATCGTATCCTTTTCCATTAGACGTATTCGTGTGTGTTGGTGGTTCTTCGCTCACACTTTCACGTAGATGTCATCCAATTCAACGTGTCGATTGATCGTATTCCCAAGTGCTGTAATCTTTGCATATTCCAGATCAAAATTAATAAATGAATATGCAAACTCTGAGACGTGCATGTAAAGCCTGTCCCACAAGTTCGTAGTTTGAATGGTACTCGACTCGGGTTTAGTCCTTTGACAGTACAAACATTCAACTTTTGCTATAAAAGTTATGGTTCTCTGAAAACCAGGTCATCGCTTCCAAGTGCATCCTGATCCAGATTGAGCTTAAGCGTCGCATCGCATTCACACAACGAGCGGCGCAAATGTACCCTACTTAGTCATTAATCGTTGTGTCAAGCTTTGCTTGTAGCGACTCAATACTTTAGGAGTATTAGTTTCCGCTAACATCCTTCTGGTATGAATAGCACTCCTGCTCTGTCTGAAAATTCCAAGAAGTTGTAAATTGGTCGTGGGGTTCGTTGTTTTCGAGGCATATAACATCCAACATCCATCCGCTTCCGGTACCATTCTGATGATCAAATTGACTGAAATTCAGTTAGGCATGAATCATGGTCCTGGCTGAGATTGCGCGCTGCAATCCATTCGCCCAAACATTACTCAGAATTGGCGTGCTCGCATTCCATGTTTTACGCGTTTAAATGTTATGAATGCATGTTACCTTCCGCTGGAACGCATATGTTAAAGTTGTCCAATAATCGAGTGTTTCGCATTCCACCCGATTACGTTTAGACTACTTTGCCACTTAAACACTGAATTCTTTGTTAAACAGTACCTGATTCAGCGAACGGCAAGTCAGCCACAGAAGAATTTTAATTAGCTTGCAGTACCGGTCATAGTAAACGATAAGCCCATCCTAGAGACCACCTCAGTTGTTGCACCGTGATCCGAAAATATACATGAATGAAGCAATCTAGTGAAAAGAATGCGTAACAGAAACAACAACAAACAAATTAATGCGTAGTAATATCTTATACATCCCGCATGAGCTCGTAGTTGTAGGGCGAAGTTACGCGGGGGAGATGAAACGGAAACCTAACCGTATCAACTAGAATATGCGACCAGACGTGTTCATCTTTCTTAGCACCCCAGTGTGGCATTTGGTGGGCCCAGTTCGAAGTGAGGGTCTTCATTCCTCTTGAACAAGGCAACGCTTGGCCTCCTCTTCTCCCATCCATACCCAGGTTGCGAAAACGCACTACGGGGGAGTCGTGGCGTTGGCATGCGCAAAAGGTGGCACAACCATCGGAGCCTGGTGTGTGATACAATCGCACTGAGTGATTCACTTGCTCTCACTGCCCCGCATCCATGACGTCGAACACGCTCCTTGCTCACGCTGGGTTCGAAAAAGACATGAGATAAGCTACGAAGGCAGTGATGATCGAAGAAAATTAGCATCTTTATATCTGTCGACCTGATGGGCCAGGTTTTGAAACCATACGAGGGGGGTGAGCGGACGGCTGCATTGTCAACTCTGCACTTCAGGACGAGAGTGATGACAGGTCTGTACCACAGGTATCAGCGTTTGCCAAAACACTTCGAGCTTTTGCTATAAGGTTGGTAAAAACATTTTCGATTCCACGGGCGCTAATGTAGCTGCCCAAGTACTTGAATTCCTGAACGACTTCTAGCAGATCACCACAAAGCGTTAGCGCAGGGGTGGGTTTCTGCCAATCTTAGAGAAGTATTTGGCATTTCGATGGGGCAAAGCATAGCCCAAAACGATTGACAGCCAGTGCTCATTGCACGCTTGTGTGCTGTCACAGATTACGACAACATATTCTGCATACTGCAATTCAAGAAGCCCCTCACAAGGAAGTAGCTTCACACCTAGGTCGTGTCCAGCGAAATCTACTTCTATGACTTCATCAATGGCAAATTTAAAAAGAATAGGTTACAACGGCCCTGAACATCGTCTAGTCGCCTGTTCTTGACACCAAACTGCGGCGGGGGGCCAGTAAAGCTAGGATGGGTTTGATGAAGTCACGATAACATACACTGTTCCAATAGTCGTGCAGCTGCATAGGTTTGCCTACACAACCACAAAAAATACGCGATTGCACATGGAAGGACAGTGGACTACTGCGTCGCAGCCTGTCTGCTTAATCAGTTACGGTACAAATGGTCGAATTGGCCAAGGTTTACTTCGGTGGGAATCGCAGTCCATGAATATATATTTGTAGCAAATTCATGCATGGCCCAGGGCCTGGGCATTACATAAATTCACCGAGAGTATAGAATTGTCCTGGCGGAATAGTAAAAGCGCAATCATTCAAAACGCAGAAAATGATCGGAATCGCTCGCGAAAGTGTGAGTGTACGAAGTTAGTGAGATATCTTTACACTGTATTTGTCAATTATTCGTTAGTAGCTAAGGGACATTCTATAGATGTCGCATATTGCTACCTCCATTACTTGTGCTGTGGAGTTCTTGATGACGATCATATCCGGCTTGATATACGTTGATGCCGCTGATACGGGGCTCCGGGATGATTTGGGCTCCTTTAAGACTAAGGGTGATGGTTAGATGCTTTACGATATCGTTGTGCCCCTTACAGCGAACATCGTGGGTTACTGCACGGGACTGCAAGACGTGGGAAAGTCTTTCGTTTTATCCGCAAGCGCCCCGGCAGGGAAGATCGGTTGCGTTTGGGGGTGGTCGCCCTCTGGAATATTGCGATTTTGTCGACAGTACCCCTGCTCGCAGTTGGATTCCTCTGATTTAGAGTCTGTGAACAATTTGATCGGGCGCTCTTATCCAGTTATGAGACGCTGGCGAAGCAAGGATCCGTCTATAGATTGTAGCAGTGAATATTTTCTTGCTTTCTTCGCGTCACTTTGTCAAAAACCACTTGATTCCCACTGATTACGGGTTTCCTGGCGAGACGAGGCATGGTAACCGCTGAACGTTCCCGTTTGGCCCAGCTGGTATTTGGTTGAGAGAATGAAAGATGGCGTTCCGGGAGGTCGTCTTGAACCAACGGGATCATACTCATCATCATCATCATCATCATCATCATCATCATCATCATCATCATCATCATCATCATCATCATCATCATCATCATCATCATCATCATCATCATCCTCATCATCATCATACACACTAGCCAGAGGTGGGGAACACCTCAGCTACTGTGCCGCAATGCATAGAAAAAAAGGAGAAAAAGAGCAACTGGTGCAAGCCAGCTGAGCTACCGGTCACGGATGGGCATCGTTCCGGTAAGCTACCAGCCGGCTGCTGTGCACCAAAAAAATTACTATGCAAAATAATACAAGGCTAAATAATGTGATCGTGGTTGGAGGGGGAGGCTAAGAGGGATGGGGTGGGACAAAGAAACTCACAGCACGAACGCCACTAAGGTCGGCTCCTAGTCATATCAGCAAGTGTGTCCAACCAAACGTGTTCATCGTCTTTCGGACCCCAACCAGGGAGCCGTGACGCTCCAACCGAGGCCAGCGCAGAAGTGAGGGCCTTCATTCCTCTGGACCAAGTCATCGCTTGGCCACCCCTCCTCTTCTTCCATCCACAACCCAGGCGCGCAAACAACACACGTCGCGGGAGTCGGTGGGCTGGCATGCGTAACACGTGGCCGAGCCATCGGAGCCTGATGCGTGAAATGACGGTGCTGAGCGGTTCAGTTCCTTTTCCTGTGCCGTAAACAAGGCGTCGAACACGCTCGTCGCTCACGCGGTGTTCCCACCAAATGTGAGCTAAATTACGAAGGCACCGGTGGTCGAACGTAACTAGCCTCTTCTCATCCGCTGCTTTAAGCGGCCAGGTTTCACAACCGTACAGTAGGGTCGAACCTACCGCTGCACTCTACACTCTATCCTTCAGGGCGAAAGTGATGTCGCGCCGGTGCCATAAGTGGCGAAGGTTAGCAAAAGCGCCCCGAGTTTTTGCTATACGATCCGTGATTTCATCTTCAATCCCACGGGCGCTGATACAACTTCCCAGGTAGTTGAATTTTTGTACAACTTCTAGCTGATCCCCACCAACGGTCAGCGAAGGAGGCGGTCCCTGCCAATCTTGGAGGAAGGCTTTGCACTTCGAGGGTGCGAAGCAAAGCCCGAAGTGACGGACAGCTAGTGCTAATCTGTCCAGTGCCGCTTGGCACGTTTGTGAGCTGTCACAGATCAGGGCAATATCATCAGCATACTCCAAGTCAAGAAGTCGTTCTTCTAGGAGCAGATCCACACCTTCTAAGTCGTGTCCTGTAAACGCGATTTCCATGACTTCGTCAACAGCGAAGTTGAAGAGGAAAGGTGACAGCGGGCATCCTTGTCTCACGCCGCTGGAGATAATAAAGGGCGACGACAACCTGCCGTAAGCCCTCACTCTGCTCGAGCTACGCGCATATAATGCTCGGATAATATTCACATATTTCTCAGGTACACCTTTCCTGAGTAGACAGTCCCAAAGTGCATGTCTATCCACCGAATCGAATGCACCTTTTATATCGAGGAACACGACAACGGTGGGCCGCCAGTATATGTGACGGTGCTCCAACAACTGACGCAAGGTGCAGATGTCAATGTAGCCACGACCTCGACGAAATCCAGCTTTCTCTTCACGAATCTGGCTTTCACGAGTGCTAGTCAGTCGGTGAAGGATGAAAGAGGTAAGCAATTTGGAGGCAATAGAGATCAGACTGGTTCCTCTATGGCTGCCGCATTCCGATCGTGAGCCACCCTTGAAAATTGGGACTATGACGGAGCGGCTCCAATCGGTTGAGACAGTTTCCTGCTCCCACAGTTTGACTAGTAACTCGTGTAAATGATCTAAAAGAGCAGGTCCCCCGAATTTGAAGAGGGCTGGAGGAAGATCATCTGGTCCCGCGGCTTTATTCAAATTCAACAGTCCGATCTCACGTTTGACTTCTGAGCGAGAGGGTGGATCCAAAGGGACAGCCCAGGGAGCGGGGCGATCAGTGGCCGGCGATAAATCTAACCCTTCCGACCGATTAAATTGCCTTTCAAAGTGCTCAGCCCAACGGTCTAAGCATTTTGTTAAGTTGTGGATAGGCTATCCACTCTCGTCACGTATAGCCGCCCTAACACCAGGTCTCCTGCTACCCGTTTCCCGTATCAGACGGAATAACTTACGACGGTTACCAAGGGCAGCGGCCATTTCCATCTCTGATGCACGATTAGACCACAAAGATTCGCGGTGTCTCTTCAAGCTAGCACGAAGTTTTGCCCGGAGCTCTTTGCGAGTTTCACTGTGTTCGCTTCCAGCCGGAATATGCCGGCGAGCATCTTTAAGTTCCAGAGACTGTGAATAGACCCAATGTCCATGTTGACGATTAGACATAGCACATGAGGATTTTTCTGATGCCAATAACACCTGGTGAATACGAGACCAGTGACCTTCAATTGCATCCAGTGAGCGTTTATCCAACTCGTATGACAATGTACTTTGATAGGCATTCAGAACAGCTGGCTTTGCCAGTTGGCTGGTGTCAATGCGCTCACAACATCGTCGTGGGCGTCCGCCAAAGCGCATCTGCAGGTCAGCACATACAATTGCATGGTCGGTGTCCACACCTGTGCTCCAAATCAAGCGACAGTTCTGGACGCAGCCTCTCCAGCGGTAACTGATAGCAATGTGATCGATTTGCGTCCATTGCTGGTTCGAGGCTGGTGGGCGCCAAGTCACCCTCCGGCGGGTGCTGTGTCGGAAATTAGTGCTCGCAAGAAATAAGCGAGCATCCTCACACAAATGAAGTAACCGCTCACCGTTATCATTATGGGAGCCTACACCATGTTGGCCGCCCAGATGCAGCTCATCCGCAGATAATTTTCCAACTTGAGCGTTCAGATCCCCGGCCAGCACTACAGTGTCCGAGCTTCTTCTGTGGCGAAGGAGCTCGTTCAGTTGGCGATAGAAGTCGTCTTTTACCGAGTCATCGCTACAGTTTGTCGGTGCATAGGCAGCGATAACGAATAGACACCTGTTAGTCCCACGCGACTTCGAAGCTTTGAACGAGCCAGCCAATCGGACCGCACACATCCGGCTACTGATTGGAATCCAATCAACCAGAGCAGCTTCAGCCCGGGGACTCAGAGCAATACCAACACCGGCTTGGCCGGTGCTCGAAGCTGCATCGTCACCGGATAGGCGCAATGAGAAAGTGCTGCTAGTGTCATCTGAAGTGGATAGCAGAGTGAGTACAGAGCTCGAGTCTCGCAGGCGGGTCTCTGATAAGCAGCAGATATCCATGGAGATGGTCTCTAATGTTCGGGCAAGTGCTGCCTGTTGACCGATCTGAAGCAGTGTGCGAACATTGAGGCATGCCAATCTGAAGGAGGATCGAGGGCTCCAAATGGAAGCCGATGAACTGGAATGGGCCGCTTGCTTGGACATGGGCCTGTTGACAGTGCAGGAATGACGCTCCACGTTCGCCTGTGAGTTGAAACTAAAAGGCAAGCGACTATTGAAGCAAGGTGGGGGAGGGCCGAGAATTGGGGGGTTGAAAACAGGGGGGATAAAATTAAAGCTGGAACGGGACGATAAGGGTGAAAAGGACAAGAGGGGGTATAAGAAGTCAGGAAGGCTTGAGCAGCAGCATCCAAACCCCTATCCACCCTGCCCGATGCAGCAGATAGGGCACCGTTGATAATCCTCTGCGGTGGCCAGAGCATCAAGAAATTGTTTGAGGAAAGCTTCATACTATAAAGTCACGGAACCCCTAGGCCATAATCCTCAATGGATGCTTGGAAGAAAGCGAGGCTGTTGCCTGGTGAGTCGTAAGCATTTTCGTATACTTGCGCAGACCAGCCTATCTATCCGTTTGAGGGTCTGCAGGTGCACCACCGCAAACGAGAGGCATTGTGTATGACGCGGTATAAGATAGGTGCGCAAGATGTCCATATGCTGGTAGGGCCTGAGGGGGCTTGAGATGGCTCCCGAAGCTGTGTTTTGTGTTGGTCTGACGAGTTCGACGATCGTTTACCCTTCCAATCAAATGGCAATCCAAGTAGCCGGAATTCCCCGGATGGCTGGATAGAGAGTATCTGGAGGGCGTCGTAGGGAAGCTGCGCAGTGTTCAAATTAGGCACATGCTTTCTTTTGCTGTCGACGGTGATATCGAGTACCATCGATTGCATGTGGCTTATGGATAATGCGATGCTGTATATACTGCCTAAATTGCCCTATGCGTTCTGTTAGGTATTTTCTGTCACGATCAAACAATAGGATATCATCTGCGTAAGCAACATGATTGATGGGACTTGTTGTGGAAATCCACTGTGTGTCAGGCTGTGTGTAATGCTTCCTCAAACACCATGCTGCAGAGCAAATGAGAAAGTGGATCCTCCTGACGGACGCCACGCCCTGGGTGAATCCACAGGCCGTTGCTGACTGAAATTCCGGAAGAGTAATAAGACTTTAGGTAATGCAGAAGACAAGAAGAGGTACCGAATGATGTAGCTGAGCGAAGCAGCGAAGAGTGGGAGATGGATTCAATGGATTTTGAAATGTCAAGGGAAGCAATGCATAAAGGGATACCGTTCAAGAGTGAATATCTTAGTGCAGTGTATAATATCGTGCGGGCTTCACAGCAGCCAACTTTACGAATAAAAGTAAATTGAAGACGCTTAGCTGGGAATGCAGGAATCCAGCGAACGAATAAAATTGGATGAAGAAGACGAGTGAAGACTGAAGTTAAGGTAATTGGTCGAAAGTCTCCAGGGCAGGAAGGGTTGGGAATTTTTGGCACAACTGTTACACGGGGCATGTTCATGTGAGTAGGACAAGTGGAACAAACCAATAATCAATTTAAAATAGACGTAATGAATCTCGGATGCATTCGACTGATGTCCTTTGGTCTGATACGGTCTACTCCAGGTGCAGATCCGTCCATTGCTGGCAGTGCAGAACTCGTTTCCCCAATGGTTATGGGTTTCGCCAGATCCCAGTTAATATTTGCATAACCGCGTGGTGCCCGGTTATCAGATACTGGGGTTGCGAGAACACATCCTTCCAGAAGTCGTTGAATCCCGGGATCAACTCTTCATCAGGCATGAATGCCGTCTTCCAACGGCCATCGAGTAATGTAGCGGTAGCGTCTTTTCTTCGCAAATGGTAGAGGCGTTGTATGTGGCCGTATAGAAGTCGCCGCCGCTGACGACTGAGACTGTAAATGCCCGTCGTCTGCGGTTACGGTGCCGCCATGTGTGAGGGAATAGGCGTGAGCACTCGTTACTAAATGTTGTCCTAGAGTACCGCGTTTGCGGGTCTTCAATGACTGTTCGCAAAGTAGCCCACATTGTTCAGTTTGTGATTTGCATTGGGCCAATTTTTCTCTGGCTTCATAAGACGTTGAAAGGCAGCCTGGTCACCTGTGGTTTCTGTAACTGGGATCTAAGTATCCGTAACGAGCTACGCATGGTTGTCGGCGCATGATTCATCCAAATCGACCTTTGGAGTGATTTCGTAAGGTGGGGCGGAGGATATTGATTGGGCGATGGAGCGGCGGACTGTCGCTAGCTCACGTCAATGTAACGTATGTTGTGTGTGCTGACATTCAGCGTGCATGTGAGTCGTCGTCATGGTCACTCATGTGGGAACCGCGCCACGAGAGGGGTGAAATCAGGCCTGTGGAGTTCAAACGGAGTGGTGGGTGGACCTCTTCGGTCAGCGAGTAGTAAGGGGAACTTGGCGACTGAGTGAGAAGGAGGGAAGGTGAGGCTTGCGTAACTGAAAAAGCTGAGCAGTTATAGAGGTGTTCCCTTGCTTCCATGATGTTCCAACTGAGATCTTGCAAACGTTTCTTACTGCAGTCATTTGATCGATGGTGCAATCGGATGCGGAGTTGCCTGAGCAGCTGTGGAAGAT
Source organism: Dicrocoelium dendriticum (assembly GCA_944474145.2). Taxonomy (NCBI): domain Eukaryota; kingdom Metazoa; phylum Platyhelminthes; class Trematoda; order Plagiorchiida; family Dicrocoeliidae; genus Dicrocoelium; species Dicrocoelium dendriticum. The sequence continues at coordinate 1,557 of CALYDF020005643.1, read as the reverse complement.
TGGAGGCGGAAGGTACCATATCCGTGACGCAGGCAAGGAGTGTCTCGTCATCTAGCGCACGCCAGTTACATTGGTAGTTGAAGAGCCGCACCAGACCATCTGCGTTGTAAGCATGCGGATGGATTTGAGGGCGGTGCTGAGACAAACCACTCTTGATTCTGAACGTTTTGCAGCACGTTGAACATTTGAACTCCGTAAAGTTGACAACGACAGTATCAGCCAAAAATCGCGTTACATTGCTGCGGTGGTAAGCTAGGTGTGGAACTAAGCCCACGCTTGAGGAAACAGAGCGCGGGCATAAGTCGCAATAATGCAGGAGTATGGCTTCGGACGTTAAATCTGGTAAATTGTCCTCTTGTTGTAACTCAGATGACGTGAACGGCTGTTGAGGCGATGCAGCCGTTGATGTTTCTGTATTGGTTTTGACCGAGAAGTTTGGATGCTGGGATGGTACGTCTGGGGGAACTAACGAGACAAGGGAATTGTGAGATGAATGCAGTGATGCGTGAGGTGTGGTAGGCAAGCGATTCCGATAGCTGGGATGGACTTCGGCAGAGGCGAGACCTTCGATATTGATGAACAAAAGCCAGCAGGCTACTGTCCTGGCAATTCAGAACAGGAGGCGTAGGGAAACAGGCCGAGACCTGCGCCGCGGGCCGTTTATAGTCCCCAATCCGCTGCTGGGCTGACGGTTGGGGGATTGCGGGTGGATGGATTTCTCGCGCGGTATTGTGTCTCACAGCCATAGGAACGTCGGAAGACGTTATTGATGGCATGTAATTACAGTTCGGCAAGGGGCCTACCAAAAGAGTGCACGATGTTGAAGTGGCCTCTATCGTTGTTGGTGAGGTTCCTGCTCTTCCGCGTGAAACCCTCTAGATGTTTACATTCTTTGATCGCGGTGGTTTGGTCCACTTGTGATGTTACAACCTTTGTCTATTTGTCGTTGGCATTCTTGTTGAAAATGCTGGTGAAGGCAGAGAATAAATTCTTCAGTTCTCTCCACGGAATGCAGTTCGTTGGCTAACCACATTAACTAGGCATATGCTTCCTTCGACCAGAAGACGCTGCGAATGGCTCTGCTCGAAGGCGCGATAGTCTTCGGGGTGTGTCTGTCGGCGGTGCATTGTCAGCCCTCTCGCTGAAGTGAAAGATGTGCCTCAGAAACGACAAACATTAAGTACTGGCTCGTCAACACGACGGTGGTCTGGGACAAATCCTGTGTGATATCCCAAGTGGCGAGCGAATTCATCCGCAGTGGGATAGGAAGCACAGCAGAGTATATAGGTGTGCAGAGTGGATGGTGTGGTGACAGCAGTTAAAGTTGAGATAGCGGAGGATGTGGGTGGGTGGAGAAAGTTCTGTGCAATCTCCATGTCAAGTGTCGTTTACGGCGAGACGCGAGTGACCATAGAGCTCGGGCAGGATAAATGAGGTTGCGCATTGCAATCCATTCACAAAATGTGTGCTTCACCATGACACTGTAAAGCTAAGTAGCGTCTTGTTAACTTATACAAAACTACGCGATTCGTGAGTCTGAGTTTCCAAAAGTCATAC
>CALYDF020005642.1:0-13997 GCA_944474145.2 Dicrocoelium dendriticum | reverse complement strand
GGTGTGAGTACCCTGCAAGTGTCCTAGTCCATCCTCTTTGGAGGTTAGGAAGTGGTCAATGGCCCTCTTCCCATAAATCATACCAATGGGAGACAGCAGGTCTACGGGTTACAAGCTCATCGCTCGATTGGCATAGAGCACGAGTACCACGCATTGTCTCTGGCGATGGGAGGGCACCTCAGGGTGCTCAATGGTTTGCTACTACCTGCATCAAGCCAGGCAGCCTCCGGTTAAATTGGAGCAAACCCGCCAAAACCCACCTGCGTCTGGCCGTGGTCGCAGGTGCGTATACTACTGCCGTCGCAAAACACATATGAATAGTTCCAGTACCCCAAAGGCTTCGTGTGACGGCCGTCAAGTAGATCCCAATCTGTCTCTGCAACCCGTTTCCCGAGCTGGATCTGTTCCCCACTTCCTTGTGGGTCAGGCTATTGAGCCAAAGGATCCGGATGGAATCCCACAAGCAAACCTCTGAAGCACAACCGCCACCTCGCGCGCGATCGCACACCAATGCAATCTTATGCCGGCGCCCAAAGCACTCAACATCGGGTGCTATTTGTGAGACGCTGGCATCGTAAGCAAGGATACCTACACAGATTGTAGCAGAGTATCGGTATTTACTTTGTATCGCTTTTGTCAAAGTGTACTTGATTCCTAGTGATTACAGATTTAATGGCAAGGCGCTGGGTGGTATCTGCCGAACGTTCCCGTATTGCCCGGCTGGTGATTGGGTTTTTCCGAAGCAGCTAGATCTTACCAACCCATTTCTAATGCACGTTTGTCCATAGCGGAACCACGTTAGCCCGAGAGCTTTCAAATTCCCTTGTTACTCCTATAACTTGATCCGTCCATGCCTTAGTCGTGGTTACCGCACGCAAGATCGCGGGTCTGCCGCATTGGCCCGGCTCTGTCAGCCAATAGAATGTTGTGTGTCGGCATAGAACGCAAGGTAGGCATGTATGGGACAAAGTGATGCCTGCCACACATATTCACAATCACTTCGTCGTCCGGGCGTTGGTGAATTGCATGAAGATGATGAGAATGGTGATGCCTTAGTTCACCAGTTGGCGGTAGATGACGTTGGGTCAATGTATGACAAGTATTTTGTACATGCACTACCGTATCCCTTTAACGAACGCTGTCGGCAGAAACAGCTACTATTTGTTCACATTCTATCATTGCCGGTAGTCAGTGTCCTGTACTAAAGCTACCAGATTCTTGTCGGTGCGAGCAATTACGTGCGATGGCCACATTGCACACGTAGGCCAACGCGTCCGAAAAAGAGTGGCGCATTGTGTCAGGACGTTACAGTTGCCTATGTACAAACTGCTAAATCGTTTGTAAGATAGCCTACGTAGGCAACTTCAGTGATGGGTTGACCGCGGCGCACGAAGCTTCTTTGCTTCACAGAATTGCGACTTACTGCACCCCAAGATTTTAATGCGGCTAATAATATGACAGTCTTAGTACACGTTCCACGGATAGTACTTGTTGCTTTTCAAGCTAATGTAACAGTTTCGATGAACAATGTGTTATCAATGGAAACAAAGTAAGTGCTTAACAGGTCCCGTGTTTGGTTATGGTGTACCTCACAATTTTCCATGTACACATACAACTGTAATCCATTGATGTACACTGAAAGCGAAGTCATAATGCAATACGTAAATGAAAATGGGTTCCCAACAAATGGGACAGGCAATTTAATCTTCTGGTCTAACTTCTATTATCACGGACGCGGGTTTCATGGATACAGTAACTCCGTTCCCGGCCATGGGTCTACGCTCTGGTCCCCGAAAGTGCATGTGGTCCGGAAGGTTTATGTTTTGCTTCCTATCATGTTTGCAATAATCCGTTGAGCAATCTTTCTAAGGAAGTCAATGCACCACGTGATGGTTTTGGCAGTCAGCACCTCAATGTCACATCATGACAAATTAACGTCCCCGTTGAGGCAGGTTATTGTGCAAAATTTACTCGTGGCTTTTACTTTCTACATAAATTACACTACTCACGAAACCACCAATAATATAAATTAACGTTACTAGAGGGAGTCTGCTTTGACAATCATACACGGATACAGTGGAAAGTGAATCTGCTCAGCAGTGGATGCGACTCAGTTTCCGACTGCTTAACAACGAACAATGATTTTTGCCAGCCTGATTTGTGCCAACATAAAGCCCTTATGCAAGCCCTTTTGTTTCCATGGCTCTGCGGCTATTCATTAATAGTCGGCACTAGCAGCGTAACGTCGGCTGCGTAGCCTACCTTCAGTGGATCGGCTCAACTATCAATCTAATTTACCTGTCTCGTTCAAACAGCAGCAGTCCTCAATGCAGTTTTCGCTAGCATGCTGCGTTGCCTGTTTCTTTCTCACAATTGTAATGGACTTTCATTCAAACACAGGGATACTGCATAAGTTGAAAAGCAATTGTTTGACAAGTCTTCCAAAATGGTGGGGGTAAAAGCACAACTATCATAAGATATGTGAATTGTCGCCTTGAGCATTTATCTAGCAGATACGCTGCTGATTATTAGTAGTGTACACGGGAATTGAACGCGAACGACAAAGTAACAGGAGAAAAGTTATAATTAATGCACTTCGTGAGAAAAGATAAAATGAGAACACTCGCTTTTGTACCGTCTCCTCAGGGTTATGTGACATGTTAATCCGGTTTGAAAATATAATCCATATATTCCAAAGTAGTCCATTTTAAACAACGAAGTGATGAGGGCCAAGGGCAAGATCCCATCATCTTTTATAAAATTTCAGACGTGGGGATGAAACAAGTACGTTTGGAAGAGCTTTCCGGCTTTGGCATATCCGAAAGGAACAATTATTCCGCCGCCATTCTAGGCAGCTAGCTGTACACACAGAGGGTTACCCCTGAGATTGGTGTTATGTTCGAGTTATAGCGATTAACTGTGGTCACTCAGCTTTTGGTAAATTAATATAAAATCGCCGCGCAACCTTTGGAAGCGGCCACTGAAAACTCCCAGTGTCTTTAGCCTTCGACGGTAGGAAAGATTTCGTAGACCATTGACGTTCTTTGTGGCCCTGCGCTGTGTTGTCTCTCGCACTTCCAAGTCGCTCTTCAAACAGGGTTTCCAAGCTTGGATGACGTATTTTACGTAATGGCGCATGTAAGAATTGTGCACCATGGGGAAGATGGATGTGTCGAATCTTCCGAATGCTCTCCGCAGCAAGCCGAAGTGCTGGTTGGCTTTCATCGCAGCTGTCTGTGATTGCTTTGAACAGTTAAAATCACTTTGAATGAGCACACCAAGGTAGCGTACTTGGGAACTTGTTTGCAGTACGTGTAACTCAGGCCTATACACCTACTCATGCTTATTGCGCAAGTGAACAGGGTGACATTTTTCCACATTGAACGATAAGGTATTCAAAACTGACCAAGTTGAAATCGTGCTGGTGTCAGGCTGGAGCTTTTCATGACTTTGGTTATTTGAGCTCTCCCGCTAACTCGATAACATCCGCGAGGAATAAGAAATCTAAGTAATTTCCCTCGCCAGGTCATTTATGAAAATCAAAAAAGTAGCCGAGACCCGAGCACTGAGTCTTTTGGTACGATCCACTTCATCTCAATTGCGTCGGACAGGGGTTCCCGTACTTTCATTTTCAACCGTCCTTTGTGCAGAAAATTGCCTGTCCAACGCAGCAGTGAGTCACCAACGCCAGAGACCTTAATTTTATGGAGGAGAATTGCGTACTTTAAGCGATCAAATGCTTTTGAGAAGTCTAGGTGAATGACATCGATTCTTGCTCCCCTACCAGCAACTGCTTCAGTCCAGCTATTGTATGCAATTAGCAGGTTCGTAGTGCATGAGCGCTTTTGTCGGAGGCCATGTTGGTCTGGGGCTATCATCTTGTGAATTTCCAGCTACTTCATGAGTGCATCAGCGATGATAGACTCCATAACCTTGGAAGGCACAGGAAGCAGCGTTATTGGACGGTAATTGGTTAGGTCAGTGCGACTATCTCCCATGTTGTTGGAGTACGGTTTTCCTCCATACAGCGCTGGTCGCATATAGTCAGAGGTTCCGCCAGACTACTGGCTGTTGACTGTAAAGCCTTCGATCTAATGTTATCGATACCAAGAGAGCTGTGGATATGCAGCGACAACAGTTTACAATGAAAGTGATATTGGATAAAGCTGACGGTAGGACAATAGAAACAGGGCTAACGTTCGAGCCCGTTACGCTCTGGAAAGTTTGTGAGTAATGGAACCGTAAGCTTTCGGCTGTTGCCTTTGCTGACCGTATGCACCCGTCAATCTTGAACACTGCTGGTATTCCGCGTTATACTTTACGAATGCCATTAACATGCCTGCAAAAGAGTTTGTGGTTCGTGCAGAATCTCCTCATTACCTCCTGCTGATGCGTCACCTCTTCACGGATCAAGCCCACACAGAAGCCTTCTTGTGCCACATAGACAGTCCAACTTTTGGAATTCGGAGAGTCCTTGTGAGCTCTCGATGCTAAGATCCTCAAGGTGATAAACTTGCGTGTTCTGTTCCTCAGAAATGACTCCTCCTTTGACGATGAGAGGATTTCTGCTTAGACGCGTGCGTCACCAGTGTAGTGAATGTCCTTGTAAAAGTGTCCCAGGCGATTTCTGGGGCATTCAGTTAAAAAGGTCCAAGATATCTCCTTAACAATCGTTGAGTACACGTACTAGTGCGTAACCGTATGCACTATATCATCCGCTTCCTCAGGATATTCCGTATAAACATAGAGCCACATGGTCACTGCGACCACGTGGTGTGGTTTTAATTACTCCGTCGACCATGAGTGCTTCGTTTATGAGCACAAGATCAAGTATCGACAGCTTGTTGGCAGTTTAAAATCTAGGAGGAGAGGTCACGTGGATACCTGGAAATTACCTCTTATAAGCTGGCCTTGAACTGCCTGCTGTTGGTCGCCGCTATTTCCAAGTCGTGCACAATAAAATCGCTTGCGATAGGAATGTGACTGTACACCTTGCTCAAACCAACCTTAAGAACGTAGTTTGGTTTGAATTCCATTTCACAGGTAGAGTTTGGTGTACAGTAAATCGCAACTATAAGACATGTGTCTTTGTTCCGCAACCATAGCCGGCACCAAAGCGAATATGGGGCACGGATCTCTGGGGGTCAATACGTTCACATCGGGGGTTAACCTTGTAATAGATTATTACGCCACCAGCACTTCCAGCTCTGTCATTCCGAAGCAGTGACCTACCAGATTAATTGACTTAAGAATCTACTATCTCAAGGCTTAAACAGGTTTCAGTAAAACATAACAAAACGATTCACACCATCTTCCTTCAGCGTACTCCCTGTCTTACTTGAGCTTGAAAATTGCTGCACCCGACCGTTAAAAGCAGTGTAATTTTCCCTGATAACAAACGATTCGAGATAATGATAATAATAACGGTAATAACGATAGGCATATTTCTCATTGAGTGAGAAACTGGATTCATATTCTGCACAGGTCATATTTTTCAGAATATGTCATGCATCTGCTTTATTGATAAACAGTTGTTTGTCTTCTGTTTCAACGGTACGCATTTACTCCCCTGGCGTTGGGGAGTAAGAATAGCAATGGCCACCCGATGGTAGAAATAGTCCAAGGTAGTGCACACATTTTTAGCGAGGAAGAATGCGTCCCAATCGGATCAATTATTTGAGTTGCTTCCAGTTCATCCTATGGTTTGCATGTTGCGGAATAACGACGTGTTGGATGGCCAATTTAACGCAGAAGTTGAATCGTACCATCTTGTGATCGCTACCAGAGTTTGTCTGATAACTCCGTTAGTGCATTTGTGACCCCCGACGTGAATATCAGGTTGATTATCCTGATCGCTCTTGTCAGTTCAGCAACCCATTGTATCCACCCATCAATTCTGAGAGAGGAAAGGAAAGGTGTGTGTGTGTGTGAGACGAGGATGGTTGAGAGAACCAGTTAATCTTTGGTAGGTTAAAAGCACCGGCAATTATCTTCTATCTGTGTGGCATCTCAGTAGCAAATTCGAAAGCTAAAGTGATGATGGTAACACTTGCGGTTAGCGTGGCGCGTTGTAAGCACATCCGAGTAGAATGAGAGAACCGGTTTCTGAGACGGAAAACCAAAGAGATTCGGGAACATTTGTTAGCTGCGGATGATCAAGAAGCTCTGCTGCAAATGTACAGTGTAGGTCTATCATACCTCCACCTGCTTTGGTTGTATGGCGGTCTTTTTGTTAAACTGATCCTGCTTTTTCTCTGGAATTACTGTATTTTACGTGTGTTGCTGTGTTAGTTGTGCACCAAACTTTTTAGTTTCGTGTGTTCATCAATCCGTGAAAGTTTCGTGGAATTCCGTTTGATATCTTCGGAGATCTCAGTGATTTACTGCTGTGCCCGTCATTTTGGAATTTGTGATCGACATCTTGCTTGTCTTCGTACTTGAAAAAATACAACAACTATGCCGAATATCATGCAACGACGTATCTGCTCTTCAGCTAATTGCGGCAAAGCCCTTAAAATGGGTATAACGTGCCGAAACTGCAGTGGCTCGTTCCACCCGAGCTGTATAGGAAAGTCCGCCCAAGAAGCAAGGCAAATAAACAAGGCAGCTGACGCATTTTGGTTTTGTCCAACTTGCCAGTTAACTCCAGTGGTCGGTTGTTTATGTGCACTCATAGAAAGGTGCGATACTTTGAATGCGACAATCGCTTATTTGTTGAACGCCAGGCTTGCACCACCGGCCGCGAATATGGCCATGATTGTACCACAGTCGGTCAAAGAAAGCTCCACCTCGAGGCCGAAAAAAAGGGCTAGACGCTCAAGTCGCGCTGCAGCCTCAGTTTCTCCAAATCCCTTGCCTCACTCAACTTCCAAAAGCGGACGAACATCCAGAGTACTGATGTCCACACCTTTGAGTCACACGCCCCACCTCCATTCAACAGCAACCGCGGAAGCTCCGGGGCAAACCTCTTCCGCCGTAGAGAAAAGTCGGGCGTCGTACGCCTCAGTCGCCTCAATGTATACACTGGCTAAATTACCTCCGACTCCGGTGGCCTCACCAAGCAACAGTAAGTTGACCAGACTCCAACAACCAAACAATCCGTTTAACACCGTGTCTTTAAATCATGGCAAATCTGCATCCAACGCAAGGAGCCAAGGCGCGTTAACCGTTGTGTGTACAAATGTTCCTGAATCACAGGCGAGTACAATAAAGGGGAAGCTGTTGGATGATCGTAATCAGTGGAAGTCTATATGTACTGCGATTGGCATTTCGGTTGAACCTGAAATGCTGAGACGAGTCACACGTCATCCAAATTCAGCGCACTACGGTGAACCCCGACTTCTCCGGGTGACACTAAACTCCATCAAGGACACAGAGGCAGTTCTACTATCGTCCAACAGGCTTGTCATTCATCACTCGAGGCGCGTATACTTCCTGATATCCCCTGGAACGAACGTCCGAAAAAGATGAGCAACCGCGAAGAAGTTCGTAAAGCCGAGGCGAAACGGACGATAATTGTGTACGGGGTTCCTGAGCTCCAAAATTCAACCTCTGATGCAGCGGATGCACATGACCGGGAGCAATGGAGTTACATCCGCCACGAAATTTCCCTCAATAATATCACCGCTAAGCGGTTGACCAGGATTCCATTTTCACCCAACTACAAAGGGAACGGTCCCAGACTTATGAAGGTGGTGCTTCAATCTGAGTTTACGTTACCGCTCGCCTTGGAAAACTGGTCCAAATTCCGCATGAAGCTGCCAGCTGAAATTCGGTTAAAGGCATCAGGTACGCTGCCACGGATTACCAACGACTCACGCGGAGCCATCAAATTGTTGAACCATCCACTCAAGCAACTTTGTAAAGGCATGGATTTATCAACAACCGCAATATCCCACGAAACACGGCTGAACACGGGGGACCAGCAGGGCCCGGAAGGCCGCGAAGTAAGTTGGTAGAACTCCGTCACCGTTTGGCTTCGGAGCCTCGATACATCATAATGATCACCGAAACCTGGCTGAGCGGCGAAATCACAGACGCTGAGATTGCCATACCGGGTATGTCACTTCTCCGGAACGACAGAACGGGCAAGGGCGGTGGCGTGCTCATTTATTTCCGAACGAACCTTTGTTGTGAGCTCATAGACGATCCCCAGACTTGTGTCACCGACGTCCTTTGGTGCAAACTGTGGTTGGAACGCAACCACGTATGCCTTCTCTCTGTGGTTTACCGACCACCGAAATCCACTCCGGAAAGGGACAACAGACTTATCTCCGCTTTTCGCTCCGTGCTTAATCAGAAGTACAGCCACATCCTCGTTGCAGGAGATTTCAACACCCATGACTTGGAAAATTCAGCATCCGAGACAGAAGTGTTCAAGGCATATTTGCAAGAGCTACTCTCTAGCACCTTCTTGTATAACCACGTTACCGTTCCAACCAGGTCCAGAACAGGAAACAACCCATCGATATTAGATCTAGCGCTCACTAACGAAGAGCTCATGGTCGATGGACTAAGGTGTGCAGTCCTTTGGGCCTTAGCGATCACGTGACTTTGCAGTTCGAGTACATCTGCTACGCCGAATATCCAGCTACGGAGCTCGAAAAGAGGCAATCTGTTACCCATTACCACGTTCTGTCTGCTCTAGTTGAGAATACCAGTTGGACGTTTCTAGCTAACTGCACCCCAGAACTAGCCTGGGAGACATTTGCGAACACCATCACGTCACTAGTCATAGAAGCCTCAACACCAAAGGTTTCCCAACATCCCGGCACAGCGAAATCATTCTTGCGAAGCCGGACGCGAAAATGTATGACTCTAAGGGATCGGGCATGGCGCACGTATAAAAGCAACCCCAGCGCAGAAAACTGGACGGAATACGTTTCGCATCGCAACTACTGTGTGCTTTTGGTTCGCGAAGACAAGAGAACGCATCAGCAGGAGCTAGCCAAACGATTCTGTTCGAACAAAAAAGCTTCTTTACAAACATGTGAATGGACTTCGCAAGGTGCAACGGGGAATCCCACCACTTAATACGACCAATGGGTATACACATACTGCGAAGGAGGCGGCCAACGCATTACGGGCCCAGTACTCCCCAATCTTCCAAGGTGTACAAGCCTCGACGTATATTCCGCCACTAGTTACCCCTACCGCCCGTTTTATCCAACGTCACGTTCACTGCAGAAATGGTGCTGCAAAAGCTGCTATCATTGCGTCCACACAGCTCTCCCGGGGCCGATAACATTCACCCGAAAACATTACAGGTAGCTGCCATCCACTTGGCCGAACCACTAGCTGCATTTTTCAGCGCTGTTTCAATGAAAACATCGTACCTTCGAGGTGGAAACAAAGTGTAATAACGCCCATATACAAAGCAGGAAGTCGATCGGATCCTGCCAATTACCGCCCCGTAACGCTTCTGCCTGTGATCGCCAAAGTCATGGAAGCGGTGATAACAGATGCGTTAATGGGATACTTGGAAAACTACGGCATAATTGCGCCAGAACAGCATGGGTTTCGTCAACATCGTTCATGTACGACGAATCTGCTGATAGCTCGTGACAACTGGACCGAGACTGTCGATGAGGGAACAGGAGTCGATGTTGCATTCTTGGACTTTTCGAAAGCCTTCGATCGCCCCGATAATCGAATCCTGCTCATTAAACTCCAACAGTACTGTATCGGAGACCCGTTGTTAGGATGGATCGGTAACTTTCTCTCTGAACGGCAGTTAGTAGTTAGAGTTCGATCATCCTTTTCCGATCCGATTCGAGTGGGATGTGGCGTACCGCAGGGTTCAGTACTTGGGCCTCGTTTGTTCCTGCTTTTCATTAACGGTCTAGTAAGAGTTATTACGTCGAAATTCTTACTCTTCGCGGACGACCTCAAGGTTTGGCGGGCGATAAAACGATCGGACGACCATGAAGTCCTACAGCGTGACTTGAATGAGGCCTGGAATTGGTCGGTGAGAAACGCCCTGCCGTTTAATGTGGACAAATGTCGCGTTGTTCATATCCGCCATCGACAAGTCCACGTCTACAAGCTTGGGGCACACGATCTGAAGACCACCACTGAGGAACGCGACCTGGGTGTGCTGGTACAGGAAGACCTCGGGTGTTCCAAACAGTCAGATTCCGCTTCTAAAAGGGGCAACCAGCACGTTGGACTCCTGCGAAGAGCATTCGGAATTTTGAATCCATCCATCTTCTCTTTGATGTTGAATTCCTACGTGCGTCCTCACGTCGAATATGCAATCCAGGCCTGGCAAACCCTGGCTAAAACGTGACCTTGCAGCGCTTGAGACCCCACAGCGTCGAGCAACGAAAATCGTCAAGGGCTTGCGCCACACTCCTTACCAGGAACGACTGGAGATACTCGGAGTGTTCAGCGGACGGTACCGGCGACTTCGTGGAGACCTCATACTAGTGTACCAGATATTGAGCGATCCCAGTCACGTATGCCGCCACCTCTTGAAGCTCAGCCCGAACACTAACCTTCGCGGTAACAGTTTAAAGCTGAGCCAACAGTACAGTCGTCTGGACTGTCGGAGAACTTATTTCTCCCTCCGGGTATGCAAGCCCTGGAACGCCCTTCCAAACGCAGTTGTTTGTGCCCCCACATTAGATACGTTTAAAAAAAACGATTGGACGTCGCACTGAGCGCCCTGCGCTTTGTTTTATGAACGAAAACGCTTGTATATATTTAGGCTGACCAGCCTCTTTGGATTTATACCCCAAATTCACGGTCGTAAATCTGTGCGAACCGGTGAGTACTCCATTTTTATTTGCTACCATCACCAACGATAACAATTTCTTAGCCAGTTTTGCGTCGTACCATTTTATCCCCCTAAAACTGTTATACTTCTACCTTTTATCTCACTGACACTCCTTACTTCAACCACTTATGTGGTTTGCCAATTTGTCAGTATTTCTATTGCCAACCTGCGAGACTCGTTAAGTGTATGCTTTTTTACCTGTCATATACCATTGTTCCATTAAAAGTATAGTCTTATGTATCGGAGAAGCACCACGTTTCCGTAACTTAATGCTAACGTCTTGGACTGCTTGCTAGACAGCGACGACGTTGCCCGAAAAGGCAGATGATCAGCGGAACGTATGTTTGAGGTTGTTCACACATCCACGTGTTACAGTAAACTAGACAGACGTGTAAGGATGCAACAATCAAATGTAAATGCACATAGTTGGGCCAATGAATGCTAATTGTGCGGCGTGATTAGTGTAAAGGGATGAGTAACAGTTTGAATGCCGTAGAAATTTGTTTTCCCTCCGCGTGTGCCAAGCTTGGAACCACCTCCTTAATGATGTCGTCTCTGCTCCCAATCTAAAGAGATATTTAAAAAACCAGTTGACGATACGTTGTCTCATTAGCATTTCATTTTATGAATTGTTTGCCAGGAGCTACAAAACGCAATCAAACGGTGTCTTACCAAGCTCCCAACCAATGGATTTATACTTTTAATACGCGAACATCACTGCTATTCACCATAAGGCTATGGTGAGTCCATCAAAACGCTTTTCACTTTATCATGCAATTTACTGCTCGCAGTAACTTTCATCCCACGGGACTCGTTAAGCAGTGCCTTTTTACCTGTAATACACCATTGTTATTTCGAAACTGTAGACCGTTTTCAGCGATTATTTCTTCTGATAACCCGTACCATGCAAACAAACAACGGTGCCACTGCAGCTGTAGTTACATCCCCCGCATAGAATGGTCACTGGCCATTTGCTGTAGAAGCAGGCTGCAACTAGCACGTTTCGCTTCTGTGGAGATGTATTGGCAAGCGTGCCCATAATGTCGCTGGCAAATTTTGCCCACAGCTTCACTGGGTACACAATAAGTTGAAATGGAGCACTCAGCAGCATTGCACTGTTATCAGATTGCTGGCAGGCGTAACATTCCCGAATAACGACTTTGACGCTGGAATTCCACCTTGGCCACCGATAGTACTATCGTATCCGGGCGTTTGATTGCACAGTCCCCCGATGACCTTCATGCATACTTTCACCAACTAAAGGAATAAGGGTTGCAGGGACAACAAACTGCTCGCCTCTGGAAATGCAGTTGCTCGCAGTAAAATCATCGTGTCTCAGGGTATAGTATGGAAGTAACTTAGGTTGGATCGTAGTACGCCTAAGCCATGAAGTACATATGTACTCTCGTCGCTTCAGCAGGACAGGTCTTCGTCAGTGTGCTCCCGTATCAAGAAGTGTTATAGCGCAAAGCGTTCCGTCTGAGAGATGCGATATCATGTTTACCTCCTCTGTGTCCTCGTTTGCCCCTTTCTTGGACAGAGGAAGTATCAACAGGGCATTTACAAGTTGGTTAAATCAACCGGGCACGTATTTTAATATACAATCGTGGTTCGATAAATGTGCATACCAGCGACTCCAGTATACTGACTTTTAGCCTTTGTTACCGCGACTCAGTAACGTTGTAAGTGCAGGATGAACGGTGCGCAAAGTGAATCAACATGCAAATAAGTAAAAATGCCAGTTCTCACAAACCCAGACGCATCCAAGGGCCTCTATTTTGCTGGTAGAATTATTTCTTTCAGTTTTGGACAAGGTACGCAACGGGTGCACAGTCATTTGCTCCTCGCCATTGTGCAGCTGGAACATAACTGAACGCATACCAACATCTGAGGCATCCGTTAAAACAAACATTGTGCAGTGCTCGTTGCAGATCGCTAACGTAAGAACGCATGTGATCGTCGCACGTATGGCATCGTCTTGTTCCGTGGTCCAACGAAACTCCTGGTTTTGTAGCGTCAGCCCACGCAGCGGCTCGGCATTTGCCGCCACATTCTGCCAACTTCGAAGATAGTAAGAATACAAGTGCAAAACATGTTTCATCTGTGTAACATCGCATGGTTTTGGACAATCGGTAATGGCCTTGATGTTCTGCACATTAGGCTTAATACCCGAGGTAGAAATAACAGGCCCAATACACTCTGCCTCCGTTACAGCGAACTGGCATTTTCTAATAACCGAGCGGTGATTTACTCCATTCGTTCTACGTGGTAAGTTGTGTTCGTTGGGATTACTACCGAAGACACAAGTGAGATCCATATAAACAACCCAGCCCTTGAAATCAGGAAATGAATAAGTAATAAATTGCTGTCAAGCGGCTGGGGCACCACTAAATCCTATTAGTAGCACTTTGTACTGATGCAAATCAACCTGCGTGAGGAAAGCAATCAGAAGTCGGCAAGCTAGGATCAATAACATGCATTACGCACATCCAGCTTTTAGAAAGCGTTGGCGTTTGGGAGCCTAACCATCAACTCGTCGACAAAAGCCTGAGGGAATTCTCTACGATTATATGCTGATTAAGCGCTCGAAAGCCGGTGCATACACGGATAGCTTTATCTTCTTTTGAACGACAACTGGTGGATGATCTCCTTCGGAACACTGTATCGGTTCTATCAAGTCTTCAGTGAACATATGTTACAAGATCTTTTGGCTAGAGGTACATGCCCAGGTTGTGAAACGTTGAACAACCTATAATTTGCGCTCAAACAAATGCGGTCCATTGCTTTTAGGACTCTATCGATATTCGAATAAAAGAGAGTTTGTTAACGCGTGGTCTGTTTGGGCGTTACAACTGTACTTAGAAAGAGTATTTGTCAGTGCTTTAGTTTTCAAGCGCATCCTAGGACGATGAGTTAGTGTCTGTTTTATAGTTATATGGAATCGCGTCACACACTAACGACGAAAACTCCTTTCAATTTAATATTAGAGTAAACAATTCGAACGCGGCTGAACGCAGCCATTACATCTGAAGAAAGCGTCGACTTTCAGGCCAGAGACTTACAAGCTGAGTTGCGAAACAACTGAGAATGTAAAGCGGATGCATACAACTGTTTCGCAACATGTGTCTAAACGAATGAACACTACTGAGGCATAGTGGATGACACAAACAAATGGAAACCTGTTACGATTCGACCAAATGCGTACTCACAGTCTGTGTGT